>RXON01001966.1:0-26684 GCA_009667805.1 Leptobrachium leishanense | reverse complement strand
GCTGCTTGTTACAGTATCGCTCAGTCTCAGCACAATGTGTCAGGCAAAGCTGTTACAGTAACTGACTGCTGCTCATCACAGTGCTCAGAGTTTCAGTAAAACTAGTAAATAATATTTTTATATATAAGAGGTTAGAACAATATTATTTCCTTGTTTTACTGAAACTCTGAGCGCTGTTACAGTCAGTTACTGTAACAGCTGAGCCTGATACATTGTACTGAGAGATAATATAACAAGCAGCCAATCTCAGCGCTCACAGCCACTGGATTTAAAGGGCTAAAAAAAAAAGCTCTTCTCTGTATAATGTATAGTACATCCTCCTGCATTAATTAATACCCCTCTCTGTATAATGTATACACCATCCACCTGCATTAATTAATGCCCCTCTCTGTATAGAACATCCTACTGCATTGGCATGTGGAGGGTGCAGAACTTCAGAATGTAATGCTTATTCAGCACAGGAGAGGGAACTTTTACTTAAACTTTGTATCTCTGTGGGGGAGACACAGGAATATAAAAGCAAGGGAGAGGGAAAATATTAACGTAAATCGGTCTGAAAGCTCAGAGAAGAGATGACTGGTGCAAATTTATTTTTATAATAAAATAAAGCACTTTAAATCCAGGGAAAACATTCAAATAAATCACACTGAAGGCTCATAATGACAGAGTAACTGGGAGAGCTGGATAATAAATGTATCAGATGTAAAAAAAACTTTATAACAAGCAGCACTGGGACAGGAGACGGACTTTATATAAAACGTGTATTACAGATGAGGAAAGGGGATAGTGCTCCTGGATAATATAAAATGTATCAGACCTAAGCCCCTATTATGCAGAGCGGGAGGGGAGATAACACACGTTTTATAAAGTCCTCTCTTCTCTCAGCGCTGCTTGTTATAAATGCGTTTTTACTATCCAACTCTCCTCTGTCATTAGCTTTCAGTGTGATTTATTTGAATATTTTCCTTCTCCAGCTGCTTTTATCATCTTGTCTGCCTCATAGACATGCAAGGGTTAAGTAAAGGTTTCCTCTCCTGTGCTGGCTGTCTGTGCTGCGAGTGAGTATTCTGGAGCTTTATCACTGTCAGATTTTCAGGTAGGGGTCGGGAAGGCTTACACATACAAACCTTTTCTGTAGCTTTGCGATGTTGCGCTCTTTATTACTGGTCTCTTTCACTCATTGTAATATCACAAAAAGGACTGAAACTAAAATGTAGTGCATTTTATTTCAGTTTCTTTCGTTTTTTGTACTGAGCAGTTTCGTATCTCTTGAGTCATACTAAAACTAAATTATCCCAAAATTCGGACTAAATCGTTTTAGTACTAAAACGAATGCACATGTCTAGTGAGCAAGTCAGCGGGCGAGTGTATGAGCAAGTCAGCGGGCGAGTGTATGAGCAAATCAGCGGGCGAGTGTATGAGCAAATCAGCGGGCGAGTGTATGAGCAAATCAGCGGGCGAGTGTATGAGCAAATCAGCGGGCGAGTGTATGAGCAAATCAGCGGGCGAGTGTATGAGCAAATCAGCGGGCGAGTGTATGAGCAAGTCAGCGGGCGAGTGTATGAGCAAGTCAGCGGGCGAGTGTATGAGCAAGTCAGCGGGCGAGTGTATGAGCAAGTCAGCGGGCGAGTGTATGAGCAAGTCAGTGGGTTTGTGAGTCTGTGTGTGTGTGTGTTTTGCTTTCACAGTTGCAAAGATTCAGTTCCTCAGTTTCCCCAGTCTGAGGTCCTGAGCGTGCACAGGGTTTCACGTGCATAGCTTGTGCTTGTTTGTGTGAAGCTTTGATGGGTGGAGTAGTGGGTGGAGTAGTGCGTGGAGAGGAGGCGGGGAATATCCAGGAAGTGGGAGCTGAAGAAACACCCCAAGCTGAGGGGCGTGGCCAGAGAAGATGAAATGACAGAGTTTGAAGCAAAAAAATAAACATTGTTTTACACATTTTTAAAACTTTTAGGGCGATATTACATAGTTGGTGCTAATTAAACCAGAGCTGTTATAAACTTACCAGAGCCATTATAGGCCCCTATTACATTCTCTGCGCAAATGCGCTCTCACAGTGCAATTTTTTTTGCGCGCATCGTCCAGCGTTATCGTGTGAAAATTAACGTGATATTCAGATCCGAACGCATTTTCTCATCCGTCAAAAAATAACGTTAGTAAAAAAACGCGCGCAGTAACGTCGCGCATGTAAATCAGCGTGCAGACTGTTTTTTTCGCGGGATTCAGCCAATCAGAATTAAGAACCTTAATTGACATCAATTCACCTTAATTTACTCACTAACGTTTTTTCGCCTGTCAAAATAAATCTGAGTATACATGCTGCAGCAATAAAAAAAACACGCACAAATTCACAATTTTAATTTTGTTTGGGTATGTGTAGAATGTGTAACTATACTGTGCTGTATTTTTTTTTCGTGCTGGTGTATTTTGTTTCGGCCAGAACGTTCAGATTTGCAGTTACCACCAGCTTTTCAAAGACTTTAAAATTATGCGCGCAAACGTCGTTCGTAGGAAGTTACGCATCTATTGAAATACCATCCGCTTAACGCATTTGCGCTCACAATGTTAAGTATAGGACGCGCACAGTTCATCACGCTCGCGCAAGTCCATCTGCGTTACACGATAACGCGCATCGTTTGCGTGAACGTTGAAATACGACGTTCTGCGCAAATGGTTTTGTCCTCGTGCAAATGCGCATTTGCGTGCGCGAAAAACCGATGCGCGAGGAATGTAATAGGGACCATAGCCTATGGAGCTGTTAAGTTAACAACAGCTCTGGATAAGTTAGCACCAACATTGTAATATGGCCCTTATTGATTTATTCTAATTTGTCTATAGGTATAAAAATAGGGAATAGGGCCCTTGTCTCCTCCTGTACTGGTTTGTCTAATGTTGTTCAATGTATTGTAACCCTGTCTATACTGTTCCCATTGTACAGCGCTGCGGAATATGCTGGCGCTTTATAAATAAAGATTAATAATAATAAATAATAAAAATGTTTAAATGACAATTTAAAAAAATATATTTCTAGACATGCATTTCCCTTGCACACAAACACACTTGGATCTGATATGTTTATGAATATATGTGGATTTTAGCAAAAAATATATATAAATCATACATTAATTGTAACTAAACAGGGAAACATATGTTTGAACGCCTGAATACAAGTTTTAGGCCGGCGTCAGACGAATGCAGTTATCACGTCCGTCGTAACATAGAATCATGATCAATAGAGACACACACGAAGTACGTGCGCAACAAACTGCGCACGCACAACGCACGTGGCAAACGGACGCAAGTTAGGCAAGAATTTCAAACCTGTAGGACGGACGTGCAGAGTGCGCCACTTCCGCATAGCGTTCTGTGTGTGTGTGATGCCACAAAGTCAGACGGATCGCATCTGCGACGTCCAGCACCTTGACGCACAAAATGGCTTTTCATATCATTTTCCAATTTTTATCATTTTCCATATTAATTTTGTTTCCCATAATTCCCTTTTTTTTTCCTACATCCATCAAAAAAAACGGATTGTGTGATGTCTACAGTATCTTCCATCAGTACGTCCGTCCATTACGCACGCAAGCAGAATGCGCTCAGACTGCATTCGTCTGACATTAGTCTTATAGTGTATGGGACCAATGGAAACTCAGTTCCCTCTGCAAAAGGTTCCTAAAAGGTCCTTTTCGATTCGACCCCGGTATATGGCAAAGAAATGATTCTTCCTTATAACTTTTGCTTCATAATCCTCAATACGTCTCCTGTTGCGCCGCTAATACATTCAGCCTCTTTCTATACTATATATTTGTCCTATGTACAGTAAGACCCGCACCATTACATTAAAACACGTCACCTGTAATGCCCGTTCAGTAAAATCTGCACCTTTACATTAAATTCACAACGTGACCCCATGCACACGTATTTGCACTCTTGATTTATTGGTTGTAGTACTCATGCAGAGAGTATTAGTGGGGGTATGGCCAATTTCACTGCTTTCTTGGTGTGAAATTGTGCAGGCAGTCATCACGTGGATTCGAAAGCCCCTTAGTGGAAGAGGAGGAGCAGCGCGCGTCAAGGGACAAAAGGTGAGTAAAATCATCTACAATAAAAAAAATATTAAAATAATTGGGCAGAGGCTGCTATCAACATCTGCCCAATTATTTAAGGGAAAAAAGGAACTCTATTTTTAATAGAGCATCAGTTTATCACTTTATAATAAAAGAATTTGTCACTCATTGTTTTTCTTTCCGGCATATTTAGAATTAATGTCACCATCTTTCCAAAACTGAATTTTTTTTCTAATTAAAATATATATTTTTATTCTTTCCTTTTTTTAAGATAAAATGTGTTCACCTTTGTGTATAGGTTCCATTTAACGACAAAACATAGATATATATATATATATATATTTTTTTTTTTAGATGGAGGAAAACCTTTCACGTTGCACTATTGGATAATTTCTGTAATTACGGTCTCTGGCATCGTCATTGCTGTATGTATATTTTGCACGAACAAGAAGTGTTCAGGTAAGAGATAGACCTAGATTTAATTTTTAGAAACTATTAACTCTACAGCTCCTTAAAACAACAATTTCTGGTTATCTTGCAGGCTGCAGTGTTTGTTCTTCAACCATCATGTGAATAAAACACTGATCGCGCTGTATATTTATCCTTTATTCATTTTTCTATTTGAAGCCTTTTACATTTTTTTTCCTTTGGTTTTGTCTCCACGATAAATTGTTCATTGCGTAAGAACTGACAATACCATACAATGGGCAATATTACATTATTAACACCAGGGCCGGACTGGCCTACCGGGATACCGGGAGGAATCCCGGTAGGCTGTTGCAATCGTTGGAGCCGTTTTTTTAATTTCCCAAGACGCAGCATCATCAATTTGAGAAACCGCAGCCAGCAGCGGCCAGCCCGCGGGTTTTGCACTGCCTGGACGGTGGCCGCCGGCGCCGTGGCCATCTTGTGTTGTGTCTGAGTGACGCGCTGTTGTAATTCTCGGAGGCGGAGCTGATTTACCCTCTTTCTCTGACAGTCCTGTGATTGTCAGACAGCAAACACAAGGCTGGGAATGGCACTCACTCTGCATTGGAGCCGCCCACCTCACCTACATAGAGATGCATTGCACAGGCACAGAACGGGTCACCTGTCTCGAGTCACTGGTGAGGCCAGCAGCCGCTCGCTCCGTCAGCTAACTCCTCCATCCTGTCCCATTTCATGGCCGGGCTAGGACAGGAGGAGAGGACATAGTGCCACTGATGGGGTTTGCATTCTGGCTGCAAGGAGGATTCCCTTCAGACTAGAGTGAGTACGACAGGTTCTCTCTCTGCACAGCACAAGTTAAGAAAACAGGTGTGAGTGTCCCTCTGTCTGGTGCTAGTAGTAGCACTACCTGGTGGTCACTCACAGACTGGGGGGTAATATGAAATAAATTGATATATACTGCTGGGGGTAATATGAAATAAATTGATATATACTGCGGGGGGGGGGGTAATATGAAATAAATTGATATATACTACGGGGGAGGGGGAGTAATATGAGGCTGGTATGAAATTATTTCCAGGGCTGGTTTTTATCCCCAGTCCGGCCCTGATTAACACTAACGTTAGTGCTCACCTGTGTGAGCATTAACATTAGGTTAAGTGGCCCTAACGCGGACTGACCATATTACATTCTGAACAATAACAGGTTAATTAGCTTCAGGATTACAAAGTCCTAATGCTAATTACGTCCCGTTTCGGCTACTGAAAATTTACTCACAGCTAGGAGCTGGTGCTAATAGATACGGCTTCTGCGGAATCCGTCAGCACCAGCTGGAAAAAACAAGAAAATCAGATACTCACCTCTCATCCTGTGGCGAGAATGTCGGCCTGAACCTGCAGGTGAAGGTTTTCTACCTTGGTGTCCGCATTTTAGCAGGCTGTCAGGGTTATTCAGAGAGTGGTGAAAAGCAGGAGAATGGCTGGAGAATGGAAAATTCTAGGTCAAAACAGCCAAACCAGAAAAATTCTCCCCTTTATCTCACTTTCCAAATTGGCTGTTTGGTGTAGATTGTTCATTCTCCTGGCAATTCGAGGTTTTCACTTCTATCTGAATAGCCCTGCTAGTTTCATTAATTGTCTGCCATTGCTCCGTGTGAACTCTGACTGGTTTTGCTTACACAAAAGAGCATATATGTATACTACTGCGTCACCAAAAATAAAACGCATCTGGCTTCTTGGTTATAAAAACATGGGCCCTATTCCAATGTTGCCGTTAAACACAGCGTTGGAACCGTACAGCAGAACGGCCTGAGTGTTGTACTAATTTTGTTTAGTGTCATATTACATCCGAGACGCAGGCTCGGCTCGAGTCTCAGTGCTTGGTTACTGTACATTAACGTCTCCTATACTTTGTAAGGGAGACGCTAATGTGACCCCAGCGGATGGAGAACTCTAGAGTTCTAGTTAGCACTGCTGGTATTATCACTTAACACCTGGCTGGGATTACGATTGGAGCTGCTGAGAAAGGGGCTCTGTCGTAATATGGGCGTTAAATGGCAGGCGCTAGTGGAAAACGTCAGACAGTGACGTCTATATCATGCTTTCTCTCACGCTTCTGCTCTTTACTTCTACCTTTCTCCTTAAATGGAACTCCTGCCCCTCTACCACCGACCCCTACACTATCTGCATCTCTCCCTCCCTCCTCTCGTCCCACATGATGGCCTCGCATGAGCTCCTTTGTTTCCTCAGAACATGGTCTCCCTCTAACTCTCGTGCTGCCTCCCACTCCCACAAATCCCATTCCCACCTTCTCTTTCTCACCCTCCTGCTGTTACTCTATTCAGGTGACATATCCCCTAACCCTGGCCCCACTACACATCCAATACTTCCCTCTCATCCTATCTCCATCGCACATAAATCACCTCCCTGCAAGCCCAGCAACCTCATTCCCATCATCCCTCAGCGCCTGTCCTCTTTCTCCTGCGCCCTCTGGAACGCTCGCTCTGTGTGCAACAAACTCACAGCCGTCCATGACCTCTTCCTTTCAAACTCCTTCAACCTCCTAGCTTTAACTGAAACCTGGCTAACTCCCTCTGACACGGCCTCTGTTGCTGCTCTCTCACATGGCGGTCTACACTTGAGCCATACCCCCAGACCGGGTGAGAGAAATGGTGGTGGGGTCGGACTCCTGCTCTCTCCCACCTGCACCTACCAGCATCTCCCTCCACCCCCATCCCTCTCCTTCTCCTCCTTCGAGACACACTGCATCCGCCTGTTCTCTCCTCTGGCCCTCAGGGTGGCAGTCATCTACCGCCCACCGGGACCAACCTCCCAGTTCTTTGACCAGTTTGCTACCTGGCTTTCTCACTTCCTGTCTTCTAATCTTCCATGCCTAATTCTCAGGGACTTCAACATTCCCATTGACGATCCTTCTGCTCCTGCTGCCTCCAAACTTCTTTCACTCACGTCCTCCCTTGGACTCACACAATCCTCCCTCCTCCCTACCCACCGCGATGGTCACGTTATTGACCTGGTCTTTTCCAACCTCTGCTCCATTTCTGAGTTCAAATGTCGCCCTTTCCCCATCTCTGACCACCACCTTCTCTCTTTCAACCTATCTGGACTTCCTAAACACCCTGCTCCCCCCCCCCCACACACACACTCGCAGAAATCTACATGCTGTGGACCCCATCAATTCTCCAACCTACTTCACCACCTCCCTCATACCTCATCCTTCACCTGCCCTGATGCTGCCACTAATCACTACAACACTACGCTTATCTCTGCTCTAGACACTCTTGCTCCTCTTTGACTCTGTAAGGCCCCACGCCGCCAGCATCAGCCCTGGCACACCCTCCAGACTCGCTACCTGCAAAGATGCTCCCGCACCGCAGAGCGTGCCTGGAGGAAATCCCGCTCTGAAGCTGATTTTGTTCACTTCAAGTTTATTCTCCGGTCATACACCTCTGCCCTCCACTTGGCCAAACAATCCTTCTTCTCATCTCTTATATCTACGCTGTCCTCCAACCCTAAATGGCTCTGGTCCACCTTCAACACCCTCCTCTACCCACCTGCACCTCCCCCCTCAGCTGCCTTCAGCGCTCAAGGCCTGGCAGACTACTTCCTCAGTAAAACTCTAACTATCAGAAGCAACATCCCAACACAAGATAGTTACCTGCCACCTCCACTCCCACAGGTCCACTCTGCCACCCTCTGCCGCTTCCTCCCAGCCACTGAGGAGGAAGTCAATTCCTTATTGTGCTCCTCACATCTCACCACGTGCCCGCTCGACCCCATTCCCTCACATCTAATTCCTCCCCTCTCCTCCTCCCTCACCCCTGCTCTCACACACATCTTCAACCTATCTCTCTCCACTGGCTCCTTTCCATCCGCCTTCAAACACGCGCTAGTTACCCCTTTACTAAAGAAACCATCCCTAGATCCCAACTCTCCATCCAACTACCGCCCTGTATCCCTGCTTCCCTTCACATCAAAGCTCTTAGAAAAACTAGTCTTCAACCGCCTCTCCCTCTTCCTGTCCTCCAATTCCCTACTTGACCCCCTGCAATCTGGCTTCCGTCCCCTACACTCAACTGAAACTGCCCTCACCAAAGTCACCAACGACCTCCTAACTGCTAAAAAACACGGCCACTATTCTATTCTCATCCTGCTTGACCTCTCGGCTGCTTTTGACACTGTTGACCACCCCCTCCTTCTACAGACCCTCAACTCTCTGGGTCTTGGTGACACTGCACTTGCTTGGGTTGACTCCTATTTATCCAACAGGTCCTTCTGTGTGTCCTTTGCTGGTAACTCCTCCTCTTCATTGCCTCTATCTGTTGGTGTACCTCAAGGCTCTGTCCTTGGTCCTCTGCTCTTTTCCATCTACACCTCCTCCCTGGGCAAAATCATCAACAGCTTTGGCTTTAATTACCACCTCTACGCTGATGACACTCAGATCTACCTCTCTACCCCTGATCTCTCTCCCCCTGTCCTCTCAAAAGTCAGTGACTGTTTATCTGGCATCTCCTCCTGGATGGCCTCCCACCACCTAAAGATCAACATGTCAAAGACTGAGCTCCTACTTATTCCTCCCTCCAATGCCTCCCCACCTCCTGACTTCTCTATCATGGTGGAGGGTATCACCATCTCCCCATCAAACCAAGTTCGCTGTCTTGGAGTTACACTTGACTCTGCTCTTTCCTTCATCCCCCACATCCAGTCTCTTTTCTCCTCCTGCCGATACCAACTGTGTAATATTTCCAGAATTCGGCCATTTCTTACCGCTGTCACCACAAAACAACTCATACACGCCCTGGTAATCTCCCGACTCGACTATTGCAATAATCTCTTATCTGGCCTCCCTCTGTCCCGCCTCTCCCCCCTACAATCCATCCTGAACGCCTCCGCCTGGCTAATTCACCTCACCCGCCGCTCTGTCTCTGCCGCTCCCCTCTGCGAGTCCCTTCACTGGCTCCCCATCCACTGCAGAATTAAGTTCATAATCCTTATCCTTACCTACAAAACCCTCACTAACTCAGCGCCCCACTACCTGTCCTCACTAATCACCAAATACACCCCAGCCCGCTCCCTAAGGTCAAACAGTGACCTGCGCCTAGTTCTCCCCGCATCACCTCTTCCCATGATAGACTGCAGGACTT
This sequence comes from Leptobrachium leishanense, assembly GCA_009667805.1. Taxonomy (NCBI): domain Eukaryota; kingdom Metazoa; phylum Chordata; class Amphibia; order Anura; family Megophryidae; genus Leptobrachium; species Leptobrachium leishanense. The sequence continues at coordinate 17,033 of RXON01001966.1, read as the reverse complement.
CACACGCGCAGCCCCCACTCTCTGGAACGCTCTCCCTCGTACTGTCAGACTTTCCCCTAACTTCTCTTCCTTCAAACGCTCCCTTAAAATGTTCCTATTTAGGGAAGCCTACCACCCAACTCCCTGACGCAACCATCAATCACTCTCACCTTACAGTCCTCTCCTCCTGTTTCCAACCCCAACCCTCCTAGATTGTGAGTTCCTACGGCAATAGGGCCCTCATCTCCTCCTGTACTGTTTGTCAAATGTTGTTCAATGTATTGTAACCCTGTCTATACTGTGCTTATTGTACAGCGCTGCGGAATATGCTGGCGCTTTATAAATAAAGAATAATAATAATAGCGTCTGCAATTTAACACCAACATTGGAAAAGGGTCCAAGGTATATGTCTTGATACATAGTAACTTACAGATGTGTGATATATATATATACACACACATCTGTTCGGCTTGATGGTACAGGGGGAGGGGGCAGAGCCGTGTCCTGCTAGATTGTAAAATAGAAGATGACACCCATAAAGCCCCACCCCACAGCTAGAGCTAATATAGAATTTATTATGAAAACTGTCGTCGATGAAATGACCCAATGATATTTGAAGACAATCCACGGGCTAAACCGCCTTTTATATTCGCCTCATACAAAGGAAACTGTGACTGATCAAAACCATCTGTTCTTATGTTCATACCAGATCACTACTGGACCATACACTTCATGCTCCATTAAACCTGTATGGCAGAGCTCTTGGCCCTGTGTATGTAGGGTAAACGCCATTCTGCTGTCATTCCCACATGGCACTCAGGCTCTCTAGACTAGCGGCTTCCCAACTCTGCCCTCAGGGAGCACTAACAGGCATGGTTTGCAAGATATCAGAAGCACAACACAGACGATAGCATTTGCTTTTGGGCTAAGTGGTACCACTGAAGGTCAATTGTGCAGTGCTCCATGATGACCTTCATTATGCCCCCCCATGGAGGGGAAAACATGGCGGAACCCAGAGCTGGAGAGTGATCATTAAGGGATGAGATATTGCATTGATCTTTAAGACTATCTATCCCTTGCTGGGATATTGCAGCCTGAATGCACCTGAGCAGTACAGATACACCTTAAAAAGTCAATTAACCCATTTAAATCACCCATTTTAAAAGTCCTTTAACCCTGAATTGCCCAGGGAAATGTTATGACCTGTCCCATGTTAAATCTGATATTAATTTATTTCTTTTTTTTCTTTTTAGTTGACTAATGCCACACCATGTTTTTAAATACAAGTTACCGACGAATTCGAACAATTCCAAAGAAAATGTACTTTCCTCTTATTTTTTATTGAGATAAGTTTCAATAATTTGTATTCTGAAACCATCGTATGTTTTAACTTGGCTTCTTCCTATATGTCTCAGAATATATATTTCTATGAAATGAAAGGATTATGAATGTATTTCATTCGAATAGTATCTGTGTATCTGACATGAAAATAAAGAGAAACTACTGTATAATCCCCGATTCTGCGCATAACTTTATTTTCACTTGTTCTAACAATAATATTCACATGAACCCTGGCTCCTATTTTGTCGTAGCGTTGATATGTGACTCGAGTGATTGATTAGGACAGGGGACACAAAACAAATTAACAAATGCAGGGTGTGCAGATAGAAAATACTTATTGTATACAACAAGTTGAATGGAATCGCATCAACGCAGGTATCATGCCTCATCTGTCACAGTTTAGATTGTGCTATCCCATGTTCAGGGCTACAGTGTCCTCTCCGTATCATGAGGTGTCTGGCAGTCTCCAACCCTTAGCAGTTTAGACAAAAAGAGGTAAAGCACACATTTATCATTAATAGCTGTTTGCTGTGGCTTTATGCTATCTGTGTTTTTATCATGTCTGAGCAGCCATATGACAGCTCTACAGCTCATCCACTTCCTCCTGTGTGCAAACTTTCCTAATCTGCGCTCGCATTAAAAGAAGGAGCAGAATCTGTTTCCTAAAAATGGAGCAGAATCTTAAGGTTAAATCTAATCCTAAATGTAACCGGGGCGGATTCATACACAAGTTTTGGGAGGGGCACTCTACCAAGTTTGGCTAAGAGCTGTTGTTTGGTTTGCAGTGACAGCAGAGCAGGCGCCGTATCACAGGCCACTAGTGTCGCTAGGTGGGGGCGGGGGTGCGGCCCACACCAGGTGACACCCGCCCTTGGGGTGACACCAAAGCAGCGGCATCCGCTCCCCCCGTTTAGATCCCACCGGGGCGGCCGGGAAAAGCACGCGGCCACCGGCAGGATCTAATCGGGGGGAGCAACAAGCAGGCAGGAGGTGAGAGCTGGGGGCAAATCTACCCATATGAGCTGGGGGGCAAATCTACCCATATGAGCTGGGGGGTAAATCTAGCCATGTGTGAGCTGGAGGGCAAATCTAACCAAACCATGTGTGAGCTGGGGGCAAATATATCCATGTGTGAGCTGGTCTGGGGGCATATATCCATGTGTGAGCTGGTCTGGGGGCATATATCCATGTGTGAGCTGGTCTGGGGCAATATATCCATGTGTGAGCTGGTCTGGGGCAATATATCCATGTGTGAGCTGGTCTGGGGCCATATATCCATGTGTGAGCTGGTCTGGGGCAATATATCCATGTGTGAGCTGGTCTGGGGGCATATATCCATGTATGAGCTGGTCTGGGGGCATATATCCATGTGTGAGCTGGTCTGGGGCAAATGGGCAATATATCCATGTGTGAGCTGGTCCGGGGCAAAATATCCATGTGTGAGCTGGTCTGGGGGCATATATCCATGTGTGAGGTTGTCTGGGGCAATATATCCATGTGTGAGCTAGTCTGGGGCAGTATATCCATGTGTGAGCTGGTTTGGGGGAATATATCCATGTGTGCGCTGGTCTGGGGCAATATATCCATGTGTGAGCTGAAGCACTATATATCCATATATGAGCTGGGGCAATATATCCATATGTGAGCTGGGGCAATATATATCCATGTGTGCCTTCACTTTCACTACCTACGAACAGGCATCGTACTTGCTGGCAGTTCGCCAAAATTTGTGTGTGAGCATAGGAGAGAGCTCCACAGCAATAAACCTCACAGTAATGTGCGCTGTGTGTATGAGCATTCAGTGTAATATAGGAGTACTAATTTATGAGTAAGAGTAGTTAAAAAAAATCCGTAAAACTCGGGGGGTGACACCATAAGTTATCAGTCACCAATCCTAGTGACGCCACTGTCACAGGCTACACTTATCACAATTACTCTCCCCAGAACATTGCTGCACATTGTTTGTCCTCTTGCTCAGGTGACACCTGACAGACCTCGCAGAGCAATGCTCTGCATTCTGGCACATGTTCTGCCTGCCACTGAGACTCGAGCACCAGCATTAACACACCACAGGTCCAGACACCCACTTATACCCATATAATTCAGCGATACAAACACACATCTATATCCACATACGCACATACTGTACCATTTAGGAAAGTCTGTGGTGGCATTCTCAGAAACTAGGCTATTCCCAGACTTTTTAAGGGCCAACGTTTCCTAATGGGCTATTTATGCCAATAAAAATGTGATTTAGAACATAACCAAAGCATCTTATTTACAGCGAGCGATTTCTATCATAATTTATTATAGATTACAGACTCCTTGATGGGCTTTTATTGCTTTGTAACTATGTTAGACACCTGCAAACACTGAATATACAGAGGATCCCCTAAAAAGAGGGACATCGGGGAAAAGAGGACAGAGGTATTTGCGACCAACATAGGACATTTAGGAGGTACGCAGCCAGATACACACTCATGCACAGCTATATACAAACCCATGTGTACCAGACACTTACAGAGATACGCACTAACACAGGCTTGGACATAGAGTGTACACACTATAGCGCTGAATACATTTTGAGTTTATCCAGGAAATGGCCTTGTCAAGTCAACTCCAGAGGATAGATGCATAGAAGTTAACCCCTTCACTTCTGGGCCATTTTACCCCATGTGCTGAGCTAGTTTTCACCAGTTTTTGCTTGTGACATTTAAACCAGATTTATTGAAATAGGATGTAATAGTGGGGAGTATGTTAATGTTAGCACCAACACAGGTGCAGGTTTTCCCCGTTATAGCACATACCAGGTACTATGGGTATGTGTGTGTGGTGACCAACACGTAGAGGTATAGTACAAAAAAAATCTGTACTTATATTAACGATAAAGTGGATCACGTACGGTCCTTCAGGTATCCTCAAAAGAGACAGAGAATAAAGCATAGTGCAATACTCTCTGTATGTGCACAAATCTATATAGAGCCATAGAAATGCTCAGTCACTTGATGCAGAGCCTCTAATATTGTCTCGTTGGCTCTTTGTGAAATGCCTTTGCCGTCTCCGGGGTGGCACAGCTGCTTTCTATGGTCCTGCTCCAGAGTTCCTGAAAGAGACATAATTGTCTGCATGGGGTAGAACATCTGCACCGGTTTAATAGAACAAATGCTCTAAAACCAGAGATTAAAAATAACAGAGAAATAGCATAACTCTGTAAAATACAGAAAATCTCCACCCCACAAACCATACAGTATAATCTGCACACCAAATATAAGGTAAATAGAGCTTTATCTGACAGCAGCTGTCCACTGGGTCACTCTGGACACTCTTGCTTAGAGGGCCAGTACCACCAAAAAAATGCAGTGTCCTTATTGTGTTTATTTGATGTTGCTGATATCTTACATGTGATTTGTTTTTCTCTTGTATGTTTAGCTAAGAAAATATTTTCATCTATATGTGTCACTGGGTGCATCCATTGTGTAGTAAACCGCCCCCCCCCAGTATTTTTCCATTGCTTGCCCCTTACTGTGTGGCTTTGTCTATAGAATGAAGTGAACGGGTCAGTCGCCGACTCAAATCATTGTATTGTGTGGGATGTATTCAAAGGACATCACCAGGGGGTTGATTAGATGTCTTTCAAGCACCCTGTTAAATCTCATTCAGCTGACAGTTCTTATCTCAGCCTGGAGAACAATACCAGCCTGCTGCTGCTGCTGCCTTATAGAAACATTCCATCCTCCCACCTTACTAACTGTTCAATAATGTAGATTAAATAAACAAGAGCCGCAAAGCATTTGGTAAAGGTTGCATCATGGAATAATACAGAAAATGGAAACGAGATCAAAACCTGACTTTATTTTACATGCAATTACGTCCAACAAAGAAAAAAAACAGCAGCATGTGTTTTATAATGTGGTTTTGTTTGTAATGCACAAGTGATCTAGTTACAGCTTATGTATGTGATAGTGTGCATTTAATCTGCCTATAGACTCTGGTCTTTCCAATGACACCTCACTTGATCATGGAGGCTGTATAAAATGGAAGTTACAGGGGTTCAAATGACCCCAGTGTCTCATATGGGATTTCAGATTGGGGGCAGCACATTCCCCCTGTATCTCCTCTCTGCATCTGCCAGTGGTGCCATCAGGGAAGAAAATAGTCACAGATGTAAAAACCTGCTCATTCAGTATATTCAGGGAGTCAGCTGACCTAAATTCAGCTGGTGACTTTATTTGACCAAGCAGTAATAGATATATATATATATCAGGAAACAAGTAGCACTCTCGGGTCTTACATATATATCAATTTAATTTGATCAACGTTTCAGTTTGTTATTCAGTAATACCCACAAACTTTCATCAGGAATTTTTGAGTTTTTTCAGTTCGTTCATACAGTCTGTAGATTAGGAGCTCCCTCTCCTTGTTAGGCTAGGGCCAGACAAACGCATTTTTCGCGTCGCCCGTGAAAAAGTGCGTTCGAACGAATGGACGTATTTTTTCACGGAATAAGCGATAGCGGTCATACGATGCGCATTTTTGGCCGTTATTTTGTACAGATCATCAATAAAACCCTTTTTGCGTCTGGACGTTATGAAGGCCGGACATTAGCAGCGCCTGACGTCTCCTAATCACGCACACACGCCGCTAGCGAACGCAGCGCACTCTGTACGTCAGTACTAGCGGTATCACGTTCTCGAAAAAATGCGTTTGTTTGCCGCTTGCGTTGCGCGGCCGCACTTTTGTGCGGCCGTACTTCGTATATTGCCCGTCATTTGCTGCTACTACGGCCGTGATAAAGTGCGGCTGCACACGCGTTCGCACTGCGTTCGTCTGACCCCAACCTTACTCACCAGAATAGGTTGCATGTGCCGCTATAATGAGAAGCAGCAACACACAGTATCTTCATCTTGGTGTTTCTTGGTGATCCTGAAAATTAATGTGTATCACAAGATCTCAGTCCTAAAGATGCAAAAAAAAAAATAAACACCATAAAAAGCTGTGTGTCATTTAAAAGGGGTATTTATGTATTAAGATAGTTTAAACTGGTCTGAAAACCAGATCACTTGTTTAAGGGAATATATAGATATAGATACACGTGTATTGTAACGAATATGTAACTGATTGCGCATATACTGATTGATAACAATTTATTTCCAAACCTTAGAAGAATGTTAATGTTATAATTGTTTTTTTTTAGTTGAGGCTGTTTTATGATAGCATGAGAGCCCTTTTTCACAGCGTATATACCGTCCGGTCACCAAACATATTCTTTCACAGACACCTGTCGCTGTCATCACTTCTTGTTATAGATCTAACAGATTCTCCGGTTTCTATGCCCAGTTGTAGTGCTGGGTGCTGCCATCTTCTTTCACCATTGTTTTGCTTAATGATGGTCATCCCTCAACACAGCAAGAATGGGCCTGTATGGTGATGTTGAGCAGTCAATCACTTGCCTGGAGTGAGTGGCGGACGGTTCTAAGGGAAGGCTCATCCACTCATAAATGTCACTCATACTGTTGGCATGTCCTGCGCTCTGACAATTCCTCCACCTAGAGGCGTCGCTTCCTCTTTGTTCTTCAGAGCTTTGAGGCTCAAACAGGAGATGGTGCATCCAACGCTTGTTCTGACAACTTGCCTCACTGCGGCAATTTGACATCATCCTCCCCTGGTTCTCTTTCATTGGACACATCTGTTCGGTGGCGGGTCGCCTTTTTCTGGCGGTTCTTTCGAGCAGGTCATCAGCTGCGTTTGATGGGTCATCGGCTGTGTTCGGCGGTTTGTTTGTCGGGTTGCGGCTGCATTCGGCGGTTTGTTTGGTAGGTTGCAGCTGCGTTCAGAAATCACCTAGGATTGAATCCCTGGCTGCCTCCGTGGTCCCAGCTGGTCTCTCTCCACTCTCCCTCCCTGCACACACTGGACACTTCCAGCACATGAGCAGGGGAGGGAGGCTCTATGTTATAATTGTTATTAAGTGATATGCACTTTCTAAAAAAAAAAAGGCAATAAAGATTAGAAGATGCCAGGAAAAGACAATTTTGTAATTGCTGGTACTCTCTTTATTCCTAAAGTGGTTGTTCAGTCTGCTACGGTGAGGCCGGTAAATTTTTTTTTTTATTTTTTTTAAATTGTCTGGAGGGGATTAATAAAATAGGACCTAGGCTGGCATTTAAAAATGATGAGCATAAAATGGTCAGAATGAGCTCAGCACACAGAGGTGAAATGGCTCAGCAGTTAGGGGTTATATTATTATTATTATTATTATTATTTATTTATAAAGCGCCAGCATATTCCGCAGCGCTGTACAATAAGCACAGTACAGACAGGGTTACAATACATTGAACAACATTTGACAAACAGTACAGGAGGAGATGAGGGCCCTATTCCCGTAGGAACTCACAATCTAGGAGGGTTGGGGTTGGAAACAGGAGGAGAGGACTGTAAGGTGAGAGTGATTGATGGTTGCGTCAGTGAGTTGGGTGGTCGGCTTCCCTAAATAGGAACGTTTTCAGGGAGCATTTGAAGGAAGAGAAGTTAGGGGAAAGTCTGACAGCACGAGGGAGAGCGTTCCAGAGAGTGGGGGCTGCGCGTGAGAAATCCTGCAGTCTATCATGGGAAGAGGTGATGCGGGGAGAAGCTAGGCGCAGGTCACTGTTTGACCTTAGGGAGCGGGCTGGGGTGTATTTGGTGATTAGTGAGGACAGGTAGTGGGGAGCTGAGTTAGTGAGGGTTTTGTAGGTAAGGATAAGGATTTTGAACTTAATTCTGCAGTGGATGGGGAGCCAGTGAAGGGACTCGCAGAGGGGAGCGGCAGAGACAGAGCGGCGGGTGAGGTGAATTAGCCTGGCGGAGGCATTCAGGATGGATTGTAGGGGGGAGAGGCGGGACAGAGGGAGGCCAGATAAGAGATTATTGCAATAGTCGAGTCGGGAGATTACCAGGGCGTGTAGGAGTTGTTTTGTGGTGACCGCGGTAAGAAATGGCCGAATTCTGGAAATATTACGCAGTTGGTATCGGCAGGAGGAGGAAAGAGACTTGATGTGGGGGATGAAGGAAAGAGCAGAGTCCAGTGTAACTCCAAGACAGCGAACTTGGTTTGATGGGGAGATGGTGATACCCTCCACCGTGATAGAGAAGTCAGGAGGTGGGGAGGCATTAGAGGGAGGAATAAGTAGGAGCTCAGTCTTTGACATGTTGATCTTTAGGTGGTGGGAGGCCATCCAGGAGGAGATGCCAGATAAACAGTCACTGACTTTTGAAAGGACAGGGGGAGAGAGATCAGGGGTAGAGAGGTAGATCTGAGTGTCATCAGCGTAGAGGTGGTAATTAAAGCCAAAGCTGTTGATGATTTTGCCCAGGGAGGAGGTGTAGATGGAAAAGAGCAGAGGACCAAGGACAGAGCCTTGAGGTACACCAACAGATAGAGGCAATGAAGAGGAGGAGTTACCAGCAAAGGACACACAGAAGGACCTGTTGGATAAATAGGAGTCAACCCAAGTAAGTGCAGTGTCACAGAGACCCAGAGAGTTGAGGGTCTGTAGAAGGAGGGGGTGGTCAACAGTGTCAAAAGCAGCCGAGAGGTTAAGCAGGATGAGAATAGAATAGTGGCCGTGTTTTTTAGCAGTTAGGAGGTCGTTGGTGACTTTGGTGAGGGCAGTTTCAGTTGAGTGTAGCGGACGGAAGCCAGATTGCAGGGGGTCAAGTAGGGAATTGGAGGACAGGAAGAGGGAGAGGCGGTTGAAGACTAGTTTTTCTAAGAGCTTTGATGTGAAGGGAAGCAGGGATACAGGGCGGTAGTTGGATGGAGAGTTGGTGTCTAGGGATGGTTTCTTTAGTAAAGGGGTAACTAGCGCGTGTTTGAAGGCGGAAGGAAAGGAGCCAGTGGAGAGAGATAGGTTGAAGATGTGTGTGAGAGCAGGGGTGAGGGAGGAGGAGAGGGGAGGACTTAGATGTGAGGGAATGGGGTCAAGCGGGCACGTGGTGAGATGTGAGGAGGACAATAAGGAATTGACTTCCTCCTCAGTGGTTGGGAGGAAGCGGCAGAGGGTGGCAGAGGGGGCCTGTGGGAGTGGAGGTGGCAGATAACTATCTTGTGTTGGGATGTTGCTTCTGATAGTTAGAGTTTTACTGAGGAAGTAGTCTGCCAGGTCTTGAGCGCTGAAGGCAGCTGAGGGGGGAGGTGCAGGTGGGTGGAGGAGGGTGTTGAAGGTGGACCAGAGCCGTTTAGGGTTGGAGGACAGCGTAGATATAAGAGATGAGAAGAAGGATTGTTTGGCCAAGGGGAGGGCAGAGGTGTATGACCGGAGAATAAACTTGAAGTGAACAAAATCAGCTTCAGAGCGGGATTTCCTCCAGGCACGCTCTGCAGTGCGGGAGCATCTTTGCAGGTAGCGAGTTTGGAGGGTGTGCCAGGGCTGAAGCTGGCGGCGTGGGGCCTTGCAGAGTCGAAGAGGAGCAAGAGTGTCTAGAGCAGAGATAAGAGTAGTGTTGTAGTGATTAGTGGCAGCATCAGGGCAGGTGAAGGATGAGGTATGAGGGAGGTGGTGAAGTAGGTTGGAGAATTGATGGGGGTCCACAGCATGTAGATTTCTGCGAGTGTGTGTGCGGGGTGGGGGAGCAGGGTGTTTAGGAAGTCCAGGTAGGTTGAAAGAGAGAAGGTGGTGGTCAGAGATGGGGAAAGGGCGACATTTGAACTCAGAAATGGAGCAGAGGTTGGAAAAGACCAGGTCAGGTTATAAAGCAAAAACATGTAAAAATTGAGTATTTCTATTCTCGGGACAAAATTTTGAAAATATTTAGCCGGGGTCTTTTTTGGCAGTTGCAGATTTTGGGGATTTAATTTCAGAAAAGTGTGGTTTCCATTTTTTCATCATTTTCCATATTTTTTTATAGTTAATTATACGATATGATGGAAATAATGGTATCTTTACAAAGTCCATTTAATGGCGGGAAAAACTATAGATAATATGTGTGGGTTCCATAAACGAGTAAGAGGAAAACTTGACCTAAACACAAACAGCGCAGAAACGTAAAAACAGCAACGGACACTAAGGCTCGGGTCAGACGAGCGCAGTGTTCACATCCATTTTTGCGCACATATTAATGTCCGTGGAGGCATAGAATTATGCCCGCCGAAAACGAAAGTAAAATTCAACTACCGGACAATCCATAAAAGCAGGACAAGAAGAGAGAGGAATCATCCAGCTGAAGAGGCCACATATGCTGGCGAAACGCGTCCTGGACCTATTCCTCACCCAATTGATTTTATTTTGTAAACCCCATCTATCATCTACTATTGTTATTACCCTTATTTTATTATTAAATTTATTTTTTCCACAAACCACCGTATCCTGATCTTTCCGAGCGCAGCGCAGCCTACCTACAGGGCAGACTCCAGCGCCGACGTCGCAAGGACTCCAGCCCAGCAGAGAAAGAAAGCCTACGGTAAGGAAGGAGCAAGGAGGTGGAGGGAAAGAAGGATTCCTGGCCACCTATATTGGCCAGGGACGCACGAAAGAGTGAGCGTGGTTTCAATACCGGCTCAAACCCACGTGAGTTGGCACTCTTATTGTCCTTTTATTAAGGTGAATACAATAGTAAAGCACTATATGTGTTCTCTGCTTCTTTGTCCCCCTGCATTTGAGGTTTTCCCGGCTACGGACAAGTTGAAAGAAACCGAACATTGAAATATTCCTGCACATCCCTGTACCAGATTTGGCCACCAGGTGGAAACATAGGATAAGGAATAGACTTTCCATAAACTACCCTGTCCTCCACCCTCTAGACCACCAGGTGGCAGCATAATTTGACTTTACCAATCTTTCAGACTCAACACTGTCTCTGACTGATCAGTCAGGCCACAAGGTGGCAATATAAGACTGAATATATATCCTGTCAACACCTTGACGCATATCCTGCAATACACTCTGCATGTAATCGCTCTTATCGCTCTTATCATATCGATATATGTACATCTGAAGACATTAACACTGCTTATGTTTTTCATCACTACATATGCCATTCGCATACTACGTTTATCCTATTAGACTAGCACCTAAGAGCAGACAATCCAGCGCAAATATACACAGGACTCAAAAAGAATAAATCAGACGTAAGCAGCGCCCACTCTAGGTATATTATACCTATTGCCCTACCTAGTCATTCAGTATATATATATATTTTTTTATGTTATACTTACCCTAAAAACACCACTTTTCCAAAGGCGTTTTTTTTTTTACTCGCCTCCCTCCTCTTCCGCTCCCGTCGTGGTAAATCTTCAACTTGGCTTAAGGGTTACGTGCAAAGCGCGCATGCGCGCCTATCACGTAAACCAGCCAATCAGCAGGCTTCCTCCCGACTCCACTTTCTTTGATTAGTGTTACCCGCAAGAGGATGCGCGCAACACTAATCACAGCCGCCGACTTTTGCCGATGGCTCACTCCCGCCTGCTACTGCTGCGAGTTGGAGATGTCATCGCTCTAAAAGCACGATGACGTCTCCTACTCGGCAATAGTCGACAGAAGCGGGAAATACAAATCCTGCTCTGCTGATTGACAGCTGGGAGGGCGGAGGGAAGTCCTCCGCGTCTCTCAGCTGTTTCAGCCGATTGGCTCAGCGGAAGGGTGGGCAAAGAAAAGGGCATACTTAGGTCATCATGACCACCTAAAAAAAGCTTAGGTGGTCATGTTGCCTATAGTATCCCTTTAACCACTTCAATGCGGAGGACGCGCTCAGCGCGTCCTCCGCATTACCGCTGGTGTGCTGAGGACGCGCTGAGCGCGTCCTCCCATTGGGGTCAGCGTTCGGCTGGGTTCCGGCCGATCGCTGGCCCCCCCGGTGCGGGCTGACATCCTCGATGTCAGCCCGGCATCCGGGACCACAGCCGCCGGAATTAGGTGTCATCGCAGCTGAGCGATGACACCTAATTCAGGCGCCCCCCCCCGCATGTGCGGAGGAGGCGCCTGAAAGGGAGGGGGGGAGGTCCTTCAGACCTCTCTCACTCCCGATCGGCGGCATTGCGGGGGTTAACCCAGGCACCATTTGGAAGGGCACAGCCTGCCCTTCCAAATGGTGCCTGGCATTAACCCCTGGGGAGCCGGATCGCGAATCGGCGCTGAAAAGCGCCGGTTCGCGATCCTTTCCCGGAGCTGGCCGACATCTTGGATGTCGGCCAAGCCTCCGGGAACTCCCCCTGAGGACTGGCGTCATCGTGCATAGCACGATGACGCCAGTCCTAGAGTTAACCCCTAACTGCCACCAACGGTGGAGATAGGGAGTTCCAATGAACTCCCTATCTCCCGATCCGTGGCAGTTAGGGGTTAATGTTTGGTATGGTTGGATCGGCCAGAGCATGGCCGTTCCAACGATACCAAACATGAAAGTGAAAAAAGTTTTTTAAAAAAATTAAAATTAAAATTAAAAATAAAAATATATTAAAAAAAAATTATAAAAAAAAATAAACATTTTTTTTTCTTTTTTTTGGTTCATTAATGCAGCAATATTGTTCCCATTTCAATTATAATGTGAACAATCATGCTGCACTAACGATTTTTGTATGCGGTGCGTTTGTTAAAAATCGCGTAATTTTCCCCAAAAAAAAATGTAACGAGACCCCATCTCTAATTTTTTTAACAAGCGCACCCCATACAAAATATAACCGTAATTGCTCGCATGTTAAAATGTGAAAAGAAACACTTTACACGTTGTAAATTATTGAAAATACATATTTTATTGCATTTTTTGTTATAATATACAGACATGACATAACGTATACATATAATAATGACATATTATGAATCTACCGAGTCTGACGGAAAGAACGATATATAATATGTCTGGGTCATATACTAAAATAAGCCTTCAAAACACATTTAAACATGATGAGCAAAACCGGTAAAAATGACCTCAGCACAGGGGCGTGAAACGCCTCAGCAGCGAAAGGGTTAAGCTCTTTTGTTTTGTTAAGTCCACCTAGTGGTCATTTTAAGAAACTGCAGGCAATTTAGAAATTCAGGAAGTGTGAGTTACCTCATGGCTGTTATGTGGTGAGCAGATGAACCCTCGCTGATCTGAGTCCCACGGAGTCAGATCGGCAGGGTTTCCTCCTCCGGCATACTGACGTCATCGCGCCATGATGGTGCGATGACGTCAGTTTCAGGCGTCCCCCCTGCCGGAGCAGGGGAAGCGCCTGAAGGGGAGAGGGGATCCTTTGGATCCCTCTATCTCCCCATCGCCGGGGACCAGGTGGCTGTGGCCAGCATCGCTGGAAGGGTCACAGCCTGACCTTTCCAGCGATGTATGGGGAGTTAACCCCTTAGTTGCCAGGTCGCGACCGGGCACTAATTTGTGCCCGATCGCCAGTGGCGACTCTAGGAACAATATTTAGGGGGGGCACAGAAGATACCGCAGTCAAAACTGGGGGGGGCACTAATAATTTTCACCACTAAATCATACCACTGAATAAAACTAAGGGCCCAATCACCTGATGTGAGCTAAAACACTATCGCTAAAGGAAAAAGTTAGTGCGAGTCGCTAAAACTTACAGGGTTATTCAGAGAGTGTGAAAAGCAGGAGAATGACTGGAGAATGAAAAATTCTAAGTCAAAATTCTCCCTTTCATCTCACTTTCCAAATCGGCTATTTTGACCTAGAATTTTCCATTCTCCAGTCATTCTCCTGCTTTTCACTGCTTTCTGAATAACCCTGTTAGTACCTGACGACCTACTAACAGATCACCTTGTCTGCAGTAGTCCATGAACAAGGTCGTTTGGCGCACGCTAGGGAAACTCTAAGACCCGGGTTGAGACCCAGCGCTAATGCGGTTGTGTACAGGATAGAACGTTATTTCTTTTCCATACCTATCCCCCGCCCTCACAAGCTTGAATATGAACACATCCAGTGAATAACCTCACACCCCTGCATTATTAAAATCCTCCACGGTGGCCGCATCATCCATGTTGATATGCACACATATATTAAGGCTGATGGGCATTGCATGATAAATGCCACCCAACAGCATGTAGAATCATTACAATGCATTTAATAGATCCAAAAGGAAGGCCAGGTGAGCGACAATAATTTCCCTGCTACAGCATATAAATAATACATGTTTCAGGGCAAGACTTATCCATGTGTTCCTTTAAACATGGTCCACACAGTCACCCTAATAATCAACTGCTTACATACTATGAATAACCCCCAGCATAAAATGGTTAAAATTAGGCAATATATTAGAATTAGGATATATGTGCATAAAGGATACATTTATAATAGAGCTTACTGCAACAGCAGCGACATTGCTGACCAGATCCATTACTATGGTGTATGGGGCCATGAGAACACCTGTGCTGCATTCCTTTCAATTGCCTATTAATTTTGGACGAGGACCTGGTTTTTCTGTTTTTTTTGGAGTTAGCACCAGGGTTGAGCAGTAGGTAAAATGTTGCAATTAGTGCACCTCAAAAAATTTAGCGCTGGTACCAAGTGATCTGTTAGCTGCAAAAGCGCTAGAGATCTCTAGCACTCCCTGTGTTAAGTATAGGACGCGGAAAGTACAGTAAGCTCGCGGTACAAATCGCTAATAGCAACGCGCCAAGTGATTTTTCCCGTTTGTAGTGGGAGGCAAACGATCTGTTGGTCAGGTGCTAGACTCGAATAACCTGGCGCTAACGCAAAATCACGCCGACGCAAGGGTAATAGTGCCCTAAATAAGTATATATAAATAAGATTCCAAAACCCCAGAGTAATGTGATGCAATGATGCCTTTTTGTTGTACTAACCTGATACTTAAATTCAATATTTTTTTGCTGCAATTCGGCAGTTTTCGCTGAATGTCTGATAGCTGCTTCAGCGACTCCACTTTTAGCAAATTACAGTGACCATTCGCTAAATAGGGAATTCACCTTATTTTCGGAAAAATAAATTCCCCGAAATGTGGCGGAAAGCAGAGGATCTAAAGAGGAAAGAGTCTAACTTCCATAATAACCCCTAAAATGCCTTAAACCCAGAGAAATACAATAAAAATAATAAACAATGTGGCATTTAGCTACCCCTTAACCCCTAAAATGCCATTCATCAAGGGAAACACAAATGTATACTGTAAGGGTTGAATCCTGCCCATTAACCCTTAACATACAACTAAAACCAAGGCAAAAACTAACGTAATACACAATGTAGTGTATAGTCTGAACATTAACCATTTCACTGCTGAGCCATTTCAACCCTGTGAAAATGTTTAAGTTTAAGTACACGTTTTTATTTAATGTTTTATGACTTTTAATTCACACTGAATATGGTCATGTTGGGTATCATTGGAAAGGCCAGAATCTGCCCTTTCAAATGACACCTAGATCGTCCATATACAATGCATAGCGACGGAGATAAGTTGGTCCAAAGAAGTGTGGGAAGCTGGATGCTGATTTTTGGAGGGGGGCACATGGGGGGCAAGGAATAACCTAGGGGGGGCAATTGCCCCCCCTTGCCCCCCTGTAGAGTCGCCTATGCCGATCGCGGCCTATTTCCGGTGGGGGCCGTCATCTTGGATGCAGCCCCCACCTCTGGGTCCCCCCCCCGCTCAACTGACTCATTGCACCATGCGCGATGATGTCAGTTAACTGGGGAACCCCCTAGCTGCAAAGGGATTTCCTATGGAAATCCCATAGAGGATAGGGGGGTTCTTTGAACCCATTTATCTCCTGATCGGTGGCAGCTAGGGGGTCATGTATGATATTTCTGGAAAGGCCAGAGCATGGCCTTTCCAATGATATCAAACATGACCATGTTATACGTAAAATAAAAGTTAAAAAAGTAAAAATAAAATAATAAAAAAATAAATACTTTTTTTTTTAAAGCAGCACTATTGTTCACATTTCAATTATAATGTGAACAATGATGCTTCACTAATGATTTTTTTTGGGGGGGGTTAGCTAAAATCACGCAATTTCTCCCCAAAAAAAAATGGGTTCCCCGTTCTAATTTTTTTTAACAAATCTACCCCTAGCATATGACTGCAGAGCCTCGGATAATAAAATTTAAAAAAAAAACACTTTACACACTGTGGAAGATTGAAATTTTATTGAAAATTCACATTTATTTACTTTTTTTTAAAAAATTTGTTATAGCATTTTGGCAGGGCATGACATATACATATAATAATGATATATGAGGAAAAAGGGGGGTGTTTGTGAGGGTCCTGAGAATTTTCTCACTGCAATTGTAAAGGGTCATCCAGACGTGGACCCCTTGCTTGATGTGCCTAGAGGGGTGTCAGCTATACCCTCCTGACGAGGCCCAATAAGGCCGAAACGATCGTCGGGGGTTGCTGCACCTCTCGTGCAGGGATGACGTCCTTGGCAATCAGTGCTGGCCACCCTTTCTGGGTGAGAGCAGACTGATTTGCATATGGAAAATTCATCCCTGTAATGGCACAATCAAGCTAAAACCTTGTTTGTGAGACCTGAGCGGGCACCCACCGTAGAGCAGGCCATTAGTGCTGTTGCTCATTCTCAGGACCCTCACAAACACCCCCCTTTTTTCTCACTGTAATAATGATATATTATTAATCTGCCGAGTCTGCCGGAAAGAACGATATATAATTTGTCTGGGTGGTATAATAATACGTAGATATGAGAAGTACAGTGGAGGCGCTAAATAGGGTTCAAATTAAATAATTTACAAGTGTATATGCAGCCTGCTGAGAGGGAAACACAAAACCTCGACAG
>RXON01001965.1:0-53577 GCA_009667805.1 Leptobrachium leishanense | reverse complement strand
TGCTGAGACCTCAGACGAGGGAGGTGAATAAATTAGCAACACCATTTGTATGACCTGTGAAAATGAAACGCTGTTTGCAAAGAAGCTACTGAGCGAAAATGTCTGAAATTTACACAGGAGGTCCAGGAATGATAATAAAGAGGGCTGTTACAGAAAAAATAAGTAAACTTAATTAAGCATTTTTCTTAAAAAAAAAAAAAAATAAAGTATCCTAAAAAATCTATAAATAGACTTTTTACTGCAGAATTTTATAATGAACGGTTTATTAGATATTGGGTGGAGTAGAGATAATATCACCGCTCTGCATGGAGAGAGCCTGTGGAGTCATGGGTTCGATCCCAGCGAGCAACCTCTCCAGTAAGTGTCCTTGGCAAGACACCTAACGGTACATACTCGCCACCCAGGACATACTTGAAAACGAGAGAAATCTCAATGTATCCTTCCTGGTAAAATCCTTTCACAAAAAAATAAATAATTAAAACGGGAATATTTTTAACATTGAAGCCTATGGGATTCTCCTGAATAAACTTGCCGAATGAAACCACCGAATGGCAGGGCATTAGGGGAACCTTTCACTGCTGGTTTTTGTTCTCTGAATAGTCGAAGCAGTGCTTTTTTATGGGGATTTCACTGCCCTCAAACAGGCACCGTATGTTCAGGCAATTCGCTAGGATTTGGCGAATTGCCTGCTCTCTGGATAGCCGAATGGTCAAGAAAGGTAACCGAATGCTGATTTTCAGCGTTCGGTTACCTTTCTCAAGCAATTCGGAGCTCTTTGGATAACCCTGACAGTCTGCTTAAAATAATACAGCACAAACATATGTTTTCATGTTTTTATTGAACAGGACATGTAAACCTTCACAGTGCAGGGTGGAAAAAGTATGTGAACCTTTGGACTTAATAACTGGTTGACCCTCCCTCAATAACCTCAACCAAACGTTTCCTGTAGTTGCAGATCAGACCTGCACAACGATCTGGAGTAATTTTGGACCACTCCTCTTCACAAAGCTGTTTCAGTGTAGCAATATTCTTGGGATGTCTAGTGTGAATCGCTCTCTTAAGGTCATGCCACAGCATTTCAATCGGGTTGAGGTCAGGACTCTGACTGGGCCACTCCAGAAGGCGTATTTTGTTTTGTTGAAGCCATTCTTTTGTTGAATTACTTGTATGCTTTGGGTCATTGTCCTGTTGCATCACCCATCCTCTGCGGAGCTTCAGTTGGCGGACAGATGGTCTTACGTTTTCCTGCAAAATGTCTTGATAAACTCAAATTCATTTTTTCATCAATGACAACAATCCGTCCAGGCCCTGAGGCAGCAAAGCAGCCCCAAACCACGATGCTCCCTCCGCCATGTTTTACAGTGGGGATGAGGTTTTGATGTTGGTGTGCTGTGACTTTTTTTCTCCACACATAGTGTTGTGTGTTTTTTTCCAAACAACTCAATTTTGGTTTCATCTGTCAACAGAATATTTTGCCAGTAGTGCTGTGGAACATCCAGGTGCTCTTTTGCAAACTTCAAACGTGCTGCAATATTCTTTTTGGACAGCAATGGCTTCCTCCGTGGTGTCCTCCCATGTACTCCATTCTTGTTTAATGTTTTCCTTATTGTAGATGTGTCAACAAAAATGTTAGCAAGTGCCAGAGATTTCTGTAAGTCTTTAGCTGACACTCTAGGATTCTTCTTTACCTCATTAAGCATTCTGCGCTGTGCTCTTGCAGTCATCTTTACAGGACGACCACACGTAGGGAGAGTAGCAACAGTGCTGAACTTTCTCCATTTGTAGACAGTCTGTCTTACCGTGGACACATGAACATCAAGGCTTTTGGAGATACTTTTGTAACCCTTTCCAGCTTCATGCAAGTCAACAATTCTTGATCGTAGGTCTTCTGAGAGCTCTTTTCTGCGAGGCATGGTTCACATCAGGCAGTGCTTCTTGAAACCAGTAACCCAAAACTGGTGTGTGTTTTTTAAAGGGCAGGACAGCTTTCAGCAACACATCCAATAATATCACACTGATTGGACTGAAGGTTGGCTCACTCCTGGCTCCAATTAGCTCTTGGAGAAGTCATTAGGCTAGGGGTTCACATACTTTTTCCACCCTGCACTGTGAATGTTTACATGTTCTGTTCAGTAAACACATGAAAACCTATAATGTTTGTTGTATTCTTTTAAGCAGACTGTGTTTTTCAAATTGTTGTGACTTAGATGAAGATCAGAGCACATTTTATGACCAATTCATTCAGAACTCCACGTAATCCCAAAGGGTTCACATACTTTTTCTTGCCACTATGTTTGTCTATATGTTTAAATAGAGGTCTTTATTCGTAACAGCCTAGAGATGTCACATCTGACACTGCCTCGCTAGGCTATTATGAATAAAGGCCTCCTATTTAAGAAAAATAATTTCAACAAAATCGTGTTTATCAGGACAAGTAGATCGTCTTGAGGGACAAGTAGGACAAGTAGATTTTTTGTAAATTTCCACACCCCTGCACTATACAAAACTGGACATACCCCATTGTCAATACTCTGGGTTGTCTACTTCTCAAAATGATATGCCATGATGGGGTACTTTTCATACCTGGGCTGCCATACCCTCTCAAATTTAACCTAGGCTCAGCAAACAAATCTGGCAAATTTCAAGTTGTAAAACCTGAACTGGGCAAACTCTACATTTGACCGTGTAACTTTCCAAACAGCAAAATAAAAATGCTACATGGGGGGTACTGTTGAACTCGTAACACATTGCCGACCACAAATATCAATGTTTTAAGCCTGTAAAAGGTTGAGCATGATCTTATCAGCAAAATAACAGTTTTCGTGTAACACAAATGCAAAACACAAACATGAATACTAAGTGGCTACTATAAAAAACTGGACATACCCCATTTTCAATACTCTGGGTTGTCCACTTTTCAAAATGGTATGACATGATGGGGTACTTTTCATACCTGGGCTGCTTTAACCTCTCATTCTGGCAAATTTTAAATTGTTAAACCTGAAATGGGCAAACTCTATTTGACCCTGTAACTTTCCAAAACCTCATAAAACCTCTACATGGTGGGGGGGGGGGGGGTGGGGAAACGTTTAACTTTTATTTTAGTAAATGCTAAGTGTACGATGTCATTCACACTGAAAATACAATGCAGAACTTTGAAAATAGCAAAATTTCCTTTTTGCTCCGTTTTTACTATATATATATAATATATATATATATATATATTATATATATATATATATATATATATATATTATATATATATATATATTATATATATATATATATATATATATATATATATATATATATATATATATATATATATGCACAAAGACGTCCGGCACAAAAGATCCATTGATTACATCGATAATGACACTGATCGGATCGCCACCACTCATACCGCAATCTCTGGCAAGATTGACATTGCTGGCATCAGTGAACCCCCCCACAGACTATTCTGAGATTGTTAACCTCTCCGATCATGTACTGTCCATACCCGAAAAAGCAGTCCTGTCCAAAGGACTAACTTTTTGTCCCAGCACCAAACTGGACCACATCCAACTATACTCCGACTTGGAGTTCTTTAGAAGACTGAGACTTAAAGAGTTCTTCTTTGACAAAAATGACAATATTTCTACCATGAACAACAGAGGGAAAGCTAGGAACCAAGATTTCACACCTGCAGCAGGACGCAATGACAGATTAGACAACTATATTGAAAAATTCCGCATGAGAGTGACATCCCTGGTTACCACACAGCAGCAGAAAAAAATACCACCGAACCTCTCACCTGCAGAAAGGATGGCCCTAAAAAATCTGTCCAGCAACAACAACATCATCATCAAGCCAGCTGACAAAGGGGGATCAGTAGTGGTCATGAACATCCAAGACTACATGGCAGAAGGTGACAGACAACTGTCAGATGTGAAATATTACCGTAAATTGACTGAAGACCCAACAAAAGAATACAAAACCCAACTTGGCATACTTATCAGGTCGTTCCCCAAACACCTACAGCAAGAATTGGAGAATCTGGTGCCTTCCAATCCTCGCATGGGCACGTTCTACATGCTGCCCAAAATCCACAAGCCCGGGAACCCAGGACGACCCATTATCGCAGGTATGGACACACTTACCGAACTTATTTCTGGCCTTATAGAGGGTATCCTGAAACCCTTAGTAACCAACACTGCCAGTTATATACAGGACACCACAGACTTTCTCAACAAACTCGGGGATATCCAGACACTACCGGCCGACACTATATTAGTTACTATGGATGTAGAATCCCTATACAGTAACATCCCACATAAAGATGGAATCAATGCCTGTCTCCAATCTCTCTCCTCCCACAATACTCCACATAAATATAGCGGTGACATTATTACCAAGCTGATTGAATTTATTCTTACACACAACTGCTTCAGCTTCAACAACAACTGCTACCTACAAATGACTGGGACCGCTATGGGTAGTAAAATGTCACCACAATACGCCAATCTTTTCATGGCAGATCTAGAACAGAGGTTCCTGAACACTCACCCTCACAAACCACACAAATATCTACGATACATTGATGATATTTTCATCATATGGACAGAAGGAGAGGAAACCTTCTAGACTTTCACAAGGCATTTAATACGTTCCACCCATTGATCAAACTCAAGATGGATTTTTCCAAGCACAGTGTGAGCTTCCTGGACTGTACCATATCAGCTGCCAATGGCACGCTGCACTCATCTGTGTACAGGAAACCCACAGACAGGCCCAGCTTTCATCCCAACCACACCAAACAAGGCATCATCTATAGCCAGGCCATCAGGTACCACCGAATCTGCTCGGACACTGGGGACAGGGATAAACACCTGAGCAAACTGTCTGCATCATTCCAGCGGAAGGGCTACAAGGAAAGGACAATCTCTGAAAAAATCAAATCTGCCCTGAAAACACCGCGCGAACAGCTGTTGCGCTACAAAGAAAAGAAAAACACCACACGGATCCCTCTAGTTGTTTCCTACAACCCAACTCTAGAGGGAATTCGCAAAATCATCAAAGATCTGCAGCCACTGGTCACAGAGGACCCTGCGCTCAAAGAAATATTCCCACAGCCCCCCTTACTGGCATTCAAGCAACCCCCAAACCTGAGGCGAAAACTGGTCCGCAGCAAACTCGCTCAGGAACAGGATGACATACAGAATGGGACCAAACGCTGTAACAAACCCCGCTGCAAACTGTGCCAACATATATGTGACAGCAGCACTGTGCGGCACAACAACGCCACTCACAACATCAAGGGATCATTCCTATGCACGTCAGCAAATGTGGTGTATATGATCCAGTGCACGGCGTGTGATAAGGGCTGCTATATTGGTGAAACCAGCCTTAAACTAAATCTCAGGATGAACCAGCACAGACACTCCATCAGGAACCACCAGGAAAACACATATTGTACCCCAGTGGGACATCACTTCAATCTAGCAGGCCACTCCATCCAAAACCTCAGAATCAAAATCCTCAAAGGACATTTTAAAGATCACCGGGAACGCAAAACCTATGAAATGAAAATGATCACATATTTCAACAATATAAAACAAGGACTTAATATAGATTCGGGTTTTTTAACCCACTATAATAACGTCACGTAATATTCATCATTCCTATTTTTGTGTCTTCCCCATACTCACTGTGTTGTGTTTTTTTTTTGTTGTGTTTTGGTTTTTTTTTGTTGTTTTTTTTTCTTTTCTTATTTCTTTCGTTCTGTCCTTTCACATTCCCTTTGAAGTGGACATGATTGCATCTTGCCTGAGACAATTAAGGTTTCCCTTTTTTTTTTTTTATTTGATTCCCCCTCTGACCATGCCATTTGGCAATGTACTACATCTAACACCCCAACTGTGAGCCCTATGACTGTCCCTATGTTTTATTCTATTATTCTGATCAGTTAGCTTCTATACCTGAGGAAGGGAGGAATCCTCTCGAAAGCTTGTACTTTAAATGTAACGTTAGTCCAATAAAAAAGGTATCACTACAGACTGCTATACTCGTGATTTTGGCATCTGGACTAACACGGATATATATATATATACTAAAAGTGAGATAAAAAGCCTCCACACTATAATAAGTGTGTTTTGTAATTGCAGAAGCCACTTGCACATCACAGCAATTCGATAAATTGCATCCCAGAGCTCCTGTGCCACATTCCCCGTATGTAGCAAGGAATTCTGGGTAGGATATGCAAATGACCTCTCTCACTTTTATGCATCCTGGATCTGTTATTACACAGAACCCTAAAATCAATGCTATGCCACACCGTGGCTTTGTAGCAGAGATAAGGTTTATGCAACTGGTCAAAACCACCGTACGGTCCAAGCATCCACTGCAACTGGTCATGTCTACTTCCTAGCTGATGAGGGTCCAACAAACCCGAAACAGCGCTTTCCTAGGAGTGGTTTTGACCAGTTGCATAAACCTTATCTCTGCTACAAAGCCACGGTGTGGCATAGCATTGACTTTTAGGGTTCTGTGTAATAACAGATCCAGGATGCATAAAAGTGACTGGTCATTTGCATATCCTACCCAGAATTCCTTGCTACATACGGGGAATGTGGCACAGGAGCTCTTGGATGCAATTCATCGAATTGCTGTGATGTGCAAGTGGCTTCTGCAATTATAAACCTATATATTTATATTTATTTTTTATTATATTTTTTTCCCAAAACAATTTTGAATAGAATGTGGTGAACCGTAGTACAATATACATGGTAATTATGAAATAAAAGTCATTAAGTGATTTGTACAAAACAGTTAGCGTCATACATCAGTTTTCCTTATTTTTTCCTAACAATTCTACAAACCAATGTACTGCTCAGTAAAATAGATATTCTACAATAAACTAAAAAGTAATGTCACCTGATATTAGAGCTAAAGTAGCAGTAACAATCATATAATCAAACAAAATAAGACAAAATTGAACGATGGACTGCCCGGTCCAGAAATTGTAGTAAATACGAGATACGGTCTTGGAGACCAAGAAAGTAAATTCAGTCTGTTGCAAAATATATGTCAGGAAGGCATGCACGACCTAGTGGATGCAAATCAAAGTATGGGATGGAGAGGACTGCGTCCCGCCACCATTTTCGCTGAGTACCAAGCCGTGTATTGCAACGAGGTTTTAATCAATATGCGCATGGGAGTATCCAGGATTGGGAAGTAACATTGCCAAATCGTGAAGAATTTTTTAGCATGCGTTTCCTTGTTAATCAAGGTGTGAAGTCAATCCATTCGAAAAAGATGGTTCAATTTATGTTGGAAAAGGGTAAGCGGGACTGAGGTAGAGCGATTCCAAGTGTGTAAAATCGTTTTTCAACCCACCGTAGCAACCAGAGATAAAAAGTGCTTGTGACGTATGTGTAAGGAGGAGGTCGGACGAAATATGAAAAAGTCTGGGGTCCATTGTAATGAGATTGTACTGATGTGCAGTTATCCATCAATTTTGGTTAACTCCAAAAACAATGGTATAGATCTGCTGGGCGTTTAAAACGCTAAGAGTTTAATTTCCAACCCATTTGATATCTGTTGGGCGAATAGTAGCTATGATGTAATATTTTTACGAACATTTCCTGGTATATCACCGACGGTAAAATTTTGATCATGTACGTATGAGCTGACAGCGAGTCGTCTATAGTAAGGGATGGCACGTGTGATATCCACTGTACAGGGCCTATCTTAATCGTGGACCAGTCGACTGTATAACGAAGTATATTATACAACGACGAAATGGAGTATTTATGGGAGGAGCTGTTCTTGATATGATTATCAAGACGGTCCAGTCTGTTGACGTGAAAGTAGATGTGACCTTGGAGAAATATGAGCGTAATTGAAAATATGCGAACCATGGGAAAGAGAGAAGGATATTTATCCCGAAGTGCAGTGAGCGAAAGAGTGGTCGTAGTGGGATCTAAAGCCTGATGTAAGAAACTTAAACCTCCCCTAGACCAGTCTGGAAACGGAAAATGTGTCAGGTCCCGTCCAAAATTCGTGTTTCCCATTAACGGTAAAATGCGTGTGGATGTAGGGCAAGCGCTCATTTTAAGACGGGATAGTTTCCATGCCTTAATGGGAGTCCTAATAAATGGGTTATGAGTCAATGCCTCGCAAAGTTTATTATAGGGACAGTGTAGTAGAAATGTGAAAGTGATTGGGAGACCAAGCAGCGTCCAATTGGACATCAGAAAATTTCGAGTTGTTTCTAATCCAATCTACCGCATGTCGATACTGCGCTGCCAAGTTATATTCTCGCAGATTAGGTAAATTCAACCCCCCACAGCATTTAGCTTGATAAAGTTTAGTCAGACGAAGATGTGCCGCAGAGCCTTTCCACAAAAATCTACGGAGAGCTGTATTCAAGAGCTTCTCGTCTTTAGGAGTTAGAATTATTGGCAGAACTTGTAGCAGGTATAGAAGTTTTGGAAAAGCGATTGGGTTTTGTAGCGGTTGACCCTGACACATAGTGACAGCGGGAGGTTATGCCATCTGTTAAAGTCGTTCATCACTATTTTGAGAGTTGACGGAATATTAAGTGCATAGAGATCATATAAATCTGCTGAGATGCGTACTCCCAAATATTTCAGTGAGGTCGTAGACCATTTAAGTGGCATCTGTGTAGGTAGCTTCGGTGGGGGAGTGTTTCGAAGGTAAAGAGCCGTGGATTTAGTCTAATTCACTCGCAACCCCGAAATATCCTGAAAATTATTTAAAAGTTGGGACTGTGAGGGTAGTGCTTCAGGCAAGTGTTTGCGGTGAATAAAAGCAAGTCATCAGCAAAGGCAGAGACTTTCAGGTAAATCCCACCCACAATTATGCCTCCAAAGAGGGAGAGTGTTCTATGGCGCGCAATAAAGGGTCTAGAGCAATATCAAACAATACTGGCGAGAGCGGACAGCCATGCCGCACCCCTCTACCAAGCATAAAGTATGGTGAGTCTTGTCCATTCGTGACAATACACGAGGCCGCATATCTATATTACAAATAAAATCTGAACATTTGACCAAAACTACGGCGGGTCAGTACTCGAAGCAGATGTGACCATGTAACCGAGTCAAAAGCCTGTTCATGGTCTAAACTGAGCAAGGCGGGATGGGTACCACTAGAAGCTGAACAAGCCCCCAACACCGCCGCCACGGCCCATCGAATACCCACTGCCGAGTGTCGACCATACACAAAACCTAATTGATGGTGAGTCAGTAAATCTGGTAAGAAGGTTTGGAGTCTTGAGGCTAAAATTTTGGTGAGAAGTTTGTACTCCGTGTTAAGAGATTGGGCGGTATGAGGACATATCAGTAGGTTTTCCAGGTTTGGGAATTAAAATTGTGCGGGACGCATTAAAGGAATCAATAGGGTTACCTGACACACAAATATCATTAAACATAGTTGTTAGTATCAGGCATATTTGGGCTTTTAAGATTTTATAGTAGTCCGCTGTCAGACCATCTGGGCCTGGTAATTTACCTGTCTTAAGCGAGGTTATGGCATCTCCCGCTCCGTAATAGGGCCTTCTAAGGTCTCCCGTTGATGCGCTGAAAGACGAGGCGCCGGGTAAGCCTCAAGAAAGGTATTACCAAGATCAACATTATCCTGTGGCGGCTGATATCGGGCTCGAAAAAAATCATAAAATAGTCTATTAATGTGGTCAGGGGAAGTGACAGACATACTATTCTCAGTAGTGAGACACATGATAGGTTGACGTTTACGCAGGGGGTTAGCCGTACGTGCCAAGAGCTTGCCTGACCTACCACCCCACCGATGAAAAAATTTAGTTTGAAAGTCACACTGTTCCTGCGCTTTAGCATGTATGGTAGTCTCTAGGTTTTGTTTAGCCTGCGAGGTATAGAGTCTAATTATCCTCAGTCGGATGTCGTTTATACGCAGTATGGACAGTCTGCAGGGTGAATTCAAGCAAGTGTAGTGTATCTTTCCATTGCTTAGAACGGGAAGCCGTATATGATCTAATATGTCCCCGTAGGACTGGTTTAGAGGCTGCCCAGATTAACCTAGGCTGGTCCGAGATGAATCAAATTATCGTCTACATAATTCGCCCAGCTGGACTGTAAGTGAAGTCGAAAAGAGGGTGTGGTGGTAAATTGAGATGGAAAGGACCATTGGGGGTGATGTGTGCGTTTATAGAGAAATCGAATTCCTAGTCTCACTGGGGCATGATCAGATAAAGATATTGGTTCTATGTCAGCACGAATCAGCATAGAGATCAAGTTCGAGCTCAGCAAGAACATATCAATTTGAGCGTGTGTGTTATGGACTAGCGAATGAAAGGTGTAATCTCTTTCAGAGGGATGCAATACCCTCCATGTGTCAGGTCTGAAAACCCTGAGAAGTGGAGCGGGAGATAGTCATGGCCGACACTGATCTGTCCAGAGAGTGGTTTATTGAAATCACATTATTGAAATCACCGCCCAATATCAGGTTTGTAGTGGAAACGTCCAACAGAAGTTGGAGGAACCTGCAATAAAAAGAATCGTTGGGACTATTAGGAGCATAGACATTTACGATGCAATACTTTACATTGTTGATGATCAAATGTAGAAAAATATATCGTCCCTCAGGGTCACACACTCATAACTCCACAGTATAGGATAACGAAGCGTGGAGAATAATCGCCACACCTCTCTTGGAGCTGTAATTAGATGCGAAGCAGTCTTTAATCCATTTGGCTTTGAAGGTTGAGGTACAGTTCGTAGACCAATGAGTTTCCTGTAATAATGTAATATGAGGACGTTTGTGAGACAAGTCAATATTTTCTTCCTTTTCACTGGTGTATTAGCACCGTTAATGTTCCAAGACAAAAATTGAAGTGTATCAAAAGACTGAACCTTGTCAATAGTCCGTGGTGGTGTTTTATCCAATACCGTATGAAAGTCTAGAATGGTGTACAAGCTAAAAACAGCAAAGGAAGGGCCCTGGTCCCAGCTCGAGCCAGGGAAAACACCCCTTATTCGGGAAGATAAAGCAAAGTCCGGGCAGTCAACAAAATGCCAAACCAAGGCAACTATATACAATCCTTTCAAGAATAGATCACTTTTCCTTGAAGGGGAGCTCATCTGGATTTGTGAAGGGGAGATGTAGGTCCGCAGAGAAGCCGCACAGTCTTTTTAGGGAGTGACCTCTGGGGACATCGGGGGTGGTTGACCATTCTCCCAATCCGGTAGCACATGGTTAAGGAATAAATCAGCCTCACTTGGCGAGGTCGTAGTGAGGGATCTACCGCCAATTTGGAGGCGAAGTGTAGCGGGGTAAAGTAAGGCAAATTTTATACCTTTTACTATAGAGTGTGCACACAGGAGCAAAGGCTTGAGTGTGACCTGGGCCGAGTAATCATGAAAAATCGATATTTTGTGTTGATATAAAAGAGTGGAGATCTTTTTGTACGCCACCAAAATTTTTACTGCGTCTTGGAAGTTCAAAAAAATGCATGACATGTCTAGGCCTGGAGTTGTTTGTCGGTTTAGCCGGGCCTAGTCGATGCGCCCGTTCAATTTGTACGGGAGCAGCCCGATTGTTGGTAATGGCCAATGCCGAAGGAAGCCAGTCCTGAAGTAGGGCTAGGAGATCAGGTGCACGTATTGATTCCGGAATCCCAATAAAGCGTAAATTATTCCGTCTACTTCGATTTTATAGGTCCTCCAATTTATCCTGTGGTGCTGTGATCATTGATGCATATGAACTGGATTGTAAAGAATTAAGGGTATCTTCCGATGTGGATTGACGTGTTTCAAGCTCGGCGATCTGAGTTGAATGTGTTTTGAAGCAGTTGAAGTGCGCTATCGATGGATGATTTTAGAGCCTGAAATTGATTCTCAAACAGCGAGGTGAGGAGCGTAGTAACCTCTCTAGCCATCTCCGTCGCTGATGTATGCATCTCTGGGGCTCGTCCAGAGGATTGAAGAACGAATTTGTCGTCCAAGGCTCAGGCAGACAAAAGTGGGGATGGCGGAGGAGATTCCAGTGATGTTTTTTTTGTTTTAACAGATTTGGTGCCTTGTTTTTTGGCCGTCTGTTTTGCTACAAATTTATCCATGAGGGAATATGGTGCGGTGTAGAATGCTGTGGATCCCCGTTAGGAAATCTGAAAAAATTAGGACAAGTCCTCCTAGATGACTGTTTTGGTAGTTATCGTCTCCAGGTCTCTTTACCTCTCTGTAGGTTTTTTTCCCCTGAAACAAAAATGTTATGTGTATGGTAGGCGAGGTACTCCAGGTAGTGGGAGTAATTTAGCACTCGGTCTCTCATGGAGCGTCTACCCCTTTTTTTGCAGATGCAGCGGGATAGTTCTGATCCCTGTGGGAGATAGTGAAGGTGGCGTAAAGTATAGGAGGCCAGGAAAAAGCCTCGACTTGTGCGTCTCCTCAAAAAAGGCCGGACGCAGGCCATATGTGGGGAGACTGCAGGTCCAAAAACGGCGGCCGGGCTATGTACTGATATTTTCCCTGGGTCCGTTAGTCCAGAGGGCTAGGGTAAAGAGGGGGGGCGGTGGGGGTGGATATCTGCCACCAAATTAAAAGTTTGAATAAATTTGTTTATCAAGTTATGTTGTGATAATGTTGCTTTTTCCCCCTTGTTATGTTGTAATTAAGTTTCCGTTGTTCTCCCTTTTTTCGTTTTATTAGCTTTTTCCCTTTGTTCTTTGTTTCCTTGTTATGTTGTAAGTATTAGGTTTCTTTTTTCCTCCCTTTTTCATTTTATTTTAGCTTTTTCCCTTGTTACGTTGTAATAAGTTTTCTGTTTTCCTCCCTTTTTTCTGCTCCTTTTTGCCCCTTTTTTTTTCCTACTGTGTTTAAGGATTCTTGTCCTTTTGTGTTCGTCTTTGTTTGTTACAGTTAATCATAAATTTGAGTCTCTTGCCCCTGGAGAGCTGAAGTCACTTACACTCCATGGATGTTAACTAGATAGTGTAGAAGAACGAAGAGGAGAGCCTCAGACACGCTTTCAGAGCAAGACGAAAATGTCCATGTGCTTCGCAATGTGAGCATGCGGTCCAAAATGGCAACCGCGAGATCACCAGGCCCTGTATCCAATCCCACAGTTCAAATAGAGGGGGTTCAGGATGTAGGCGCAGTGGAAGGTGAAATTTGCCACCCGTTGCCTCCGAATAGTAGCCGCGCACCACGCATCTGATGGACTGTTGGGTCTCCCGCTTATGGCGTCAGGGTGTTCGGAAGGCCCTGCTCCCGGTTCTGTGCTCCGGGAAATTGCTGCAGAGTCCCAGCTGCATCCACCGTGATCGTGGTTATCCGGAGGTCCCGTCGGGTACTGTCCGAAGGAGAATGACAGGTCCTGCTGTGCGTCTGTCTCAAGTTCCGCTCGGAGCTGATGGTAAGGGCGACCAGCTCTGATGGCCGCCAAACCAGAAGTGCTCACTATAATATATTTTATATATAAATCTTTGACGGAAAATGAAAGCCCTATTTCTCCTGAACAAAATGATCTATAATAAGGGTGGGTACACTTAATATGTAAGAGGTAAATTATGGTTCAACAGCGAATAGCTGAAATTCTACTTTTAGAAGTGTTCAAAAGTGTTCCAAACTTGTAAAATTACTCCCATCCTTAAGGGGTTAAAACCTGGTCATGTTTGTTATCATTGGGAAGCCCGTACTCTGGCCTTTCCAGTGATACCTCAATTGACCGTGTATCTTCGATGGAAGTGGAGATACAGGGGTCCAAATGCAGACCGTTATCCTTTCCCTGGGCCTATTCTGGGGCATTGTCCTGGAGCTGCTGCTCCAATGTTAATCCGGCCCTGCCTCCATGCCACCTGCTTCCAACCACACTTGCTTCACCAGATAGCTAGGATTTTCAATTATCTGGTTGTCTGTCACCGGATTGATCATATTAAAAGTCCACATACTGAGAGAAGCAGCCAATGGCTTTGTTCTGGCAAAGTGTACGCAGCTTCAGTCCATTGATCTGTGCAAGCGCTATAGAACCTGAGTGCAATTTGCAGGAAATTCCCCATTTCGGAAGCACCGAGCTGAAAGGGATTAGCAGTGCGTGCCAGAGAAGGTGAGCATTTTCGCCTACAATAAATTTTAAATCAATTAAATGGAGATGCGGTCAGCAACTTCTGACCAATTATGTAAGGGCATAAAAGGGGGGAGGGGTTCATTAGACTGCCCCTTTTAAAAAAGCATTGCCTGCAAGGCACTTTGTTGTGGAACCTCCAATGCCTTTTGTTGCAGAAGCATTTACAGGCATCTGATGGACTGGACATTTGAGCAAGTGACAACCTTCTTTCAAGCTGTGATAATGTAGCGGAGAGACCTGAGGTTGGAATCATTAGTTTTAACTCTGTAGTTCAAGGCAAAAATATGTGCGCCAGGTAAGGGTTGTGGGCTCAGGGGGGCTTAACAACCCATTTTTCACCCTCTTATTCTTTTATTCCTTTTAATCAAGGCCAGCAGAACCTTGAATCCTCATTAACCCCATAGTGACTGGGCGATTTTTAAAATTGTCAGTCAAGAGCGCACGCTGCTGTTTTTACGTTTCTGCGCTGTTTGTGTTTAGGTCAAATTTTCCTTACTCTTTTATGCAACCCACACATATTATATACTACTTTTCTCGCCATTAAATGGACTTTCCAAAGATACCATTATTTCCATCATATCTTATAATTTACTGTAAAAAAAAATATGAAATATGAAGAAATGAGAAAAACGCATTTCTTCGAAATTTAATCCCCAAAATCTACAATCTCCAAAATAGACCCCTGCTAAACCATTTCTAAATTTTGTCCTGAGATTAGAAATACAAATTTTTTACATGTTGTTGCTTTTTAACCCCTTCATTACTGAGCCAGTTCACCTCTGTGCGTTGAGCATAAAACGATCAAAATGAGGTCATCATGTTTAACCCCTTAGGCTAATTTCAGACTAACGCAGTCTGAGCGCACTCTGCGTGCGTGCATAATGGACGGACGGACGTACTTGCTGATGGAAGATACTGTAGACACCACACGTTTTTTTTAACGGATGTAGAAAAAAAAGTGAAATATGGGAAACAAAATTAAAAGCCCGGTACAGTCAGCCAGACCAAAAAAACTTCGGAGCGTCAACGTTATGGATGTCGCAAATACGCTGCGTCTGACTTCGCGTTATCACGCACACAGGCCGCTACGCGGATGCGGCGCACGCTGGGCGTCCGTCATAGCGCTTTTACGACTAGGCCTAAATGGCGTCCGTGCCACCTGCGTGATACATACGTAGTTTGTGTGTTTAGTCTCCATTGATCACGAATCAATTCTACGATGGACGTTAACCCCTTAAGGACCCCTGACGTACACTGTACGTCCTGTCCTCGGGTCTCCCTTAGACCCGCGGACGTACAGGGTACGTCAGCGGCGCCTAATCCCCCTCCCGCCCGATACTCCCCTCCCTCGCCGGATCCCACGGCGATCTGGCAGGGAGGAAGCCTGCCCATGTGATTTACATGGGCAGGTGAGGCTGATGACGTCGCCACGCTGCGAATTTTTCTAAGGAGAATTTTTATCAGCACGTACTATGTACGTCAATGGTCCTTAAGGGGTTACATGCTTTTATGAGATTAAGCATCGCACAACCGATTTTCTCTCCGAAATGGAGCTTGCCCTCACCTACATTAGAACGGTCTCTGAAATGGTTAAATGAAAACAAGAGAAATCTCAATGTATCCTTCCTGGTAAAATACTTTGCAAATAAATAAGACATTGACGATAATGAATTGGACTATATTTTCCATTTGATCGTCAGGGACTTTATACTTTGCATTTTATACTGCTGCAGAGTAATCAGATCATTAAAGAGAAACCGAAGACGATGAATGTTTAGATATTCTTTTTATTGGAGTACAAGACACACTTCTACGTATCTATTTCATATATCAATTTGGAATTTAGTCATTGAAATTTCATAGCCATTTACTGTGTGTGTGTGTGTGTGTGTGTGTGTGTGTGTGTGTGTGTGTGTATATATATATATATATCTATATCTCTATATCTCTATATCTCTATCAGGGTTCACAACTCTGGAATCTCAATCGGGGATTATGACGTGGGCTG
The DNA here is from genome assembly GCA_009667805.1 of Leptobrachium leishanense. Taxonomy (NCBI): domain Eukaryota; kingdom Metazoa; phylum Chordata; class Amphibia; order Anura; family Megophryidae; genus Leptobrachium; species Leptobrachium leishanense. The sequence continues at coordinate 37,472 of RXON01001965.1, read as the reverse complement.
AAAAGCCTCTCTGAAATAAAGTCTTTTTAGAGATGTCTTGAAAGACTGGAGGCATGGGGAGAGCCAAATGTTACGAGTGCGGGAGCTCCGTAAATTGGGGCAACTCTAGAAAAGTTTAATTCCCCTTTCTTTATTGTAAATGGGGATGCACCGATACTGGCATTTGAAAGAGTACTTGGTTATCGTGCAAATGCCCCGATAACCAGAGCTGGGCTTGCTTGCCGATATCGCTGGGGCTGCAAACAGAATGCTGATCATTCCGCCAACATTCCTCCTCCGGCTGGCCGCATGGTCCTCCGAGCAGCCACCGGCATGTGAAAGCTGTGACGCGGCCTTCAGCTTTGATCTTTATAGAAGTCATGAGATCTTGCAAGAGCGCTTGCAAGAGCATTCACAAGTCGGCAGCCGTTTGGAGGACCACGTGGCAAGCCCAAGGCAGGGAAGAGCAAATCCTATCGCCCGACTCCCAGGACTGGCAGTTTTGGGGGCTGGGTAGGAAGTTTCTTCCCCCATTTAGCCCTGCTTTGGGCAAGCAGAGCAGGGTCCGAGTGGATACCGGAGTTTTGGCTGCTCAGCACGCATGTGTGCTGAGCACCAAGTCCTTCCGGTATCCAGTTGTGTTCTGCACTGTGTGGACATGCGTGGAGCGTCCTGGGGATTCCCTCCCCACCGCAGAGGACGCTCCACGCCCGTCCTGCTTTGTCCCTGCTCGGTGCAGAACTGGCTCCGAGCAGGGACATCAGCCCAGCCCAAACTGTAGGACTGCCCCCCCGGCCGCGAGCGTTATCGCGCATTTGCGCGATGTCACAAACGGGGATTCCCCTCCTGACTGGCAAGGGAATCCCACAGGAGATGCTGGGGTCCTTTTGGACCTCTGTATCTCTGGTTCCGTATGACCTACAAGGGCAGTTGAGAGATCTTTGGAAAGGCTAGAGTCTGGCCTTTCCAATGATATACAACCTGACCAGATAGTTTGAAAATATAAAAAAATATATAATTTTATAAAATTTTTTGTTCTAAATGCAGCATCCCCACTTTAACAATGCCGTTGCATGAATTGATATATATAATAAACATATAAAATATTTTAAATATATTTTAATGTTATTTATATTATGGTTTTAATTAAATTTGAATAATACACTGCATTTAATAAATAATTGAATATAACTCAAACGGCATAATTGTTTTTGAGCATCTCCCACAGCTCCACGACAATAAAACTCAAACACAGCGCATATTACTGCGAGTTTTATTGCTGTGGAGCTCTGATACGCTCATACACCGCACATTACTGTGTGTTTTATTGCTGTGGAGCTCTCTGGTACAGTAATATGCAGTGTGTATGAGCGTGAGTTTTATTGTCGTGGAGCTGTGTGATCCGCTCATACACACCGCACATTGCTGGCAGATTTATTGCTGTGTGGTACGCTCATTCACACTGCACATTACTGTGATCTGTAATGTGTGGGTTGTAGGAGTATGAGAAAACTGCAATGCAATAAGTGTTGTACTTAAACTAAATACCTGTTAGAGAACAAACACATTAATGCGATCAACAAACTATGTAGTTAAAAATAAAGACTAAATGCTATTTTGTTGAAATTATATTTGTTATCCGGACATGTAGAATGTCATGAGAGACCAGTAGATCAGGCTACCACTTTAGTCCATTTGACAAGTAGATTTTTTTTTTAAATTTCCACACACCTGCCAAGGGGAATGCTGGTATTGTATTCTGCTAGCAGCAGTAGGCTATACGTGTGTGTGTGTGTGTTAGTGTTAGTGTTAAATGGGGTGTCTGGTCATATATTTTTTTTATTTATTGCAGAAGTCATCAGGTAACAAACAAGACAGCAAAATGGCCAAGCAAGGCCAAGTCTAAAAAAGTTACATAGCAAACATAACATCACAAAAATACAGAAAGTGGGGGGCGTGGCCGGCGGCGGTTCGAGGCAGACGTGTGTGAGTGGAGCTCTGATCCCCCTTCCCATACCAACGGATTTTACAGCGCTTCTGGATCGGGCTACCAGCCTTTAATTGATACTCAGCCGTCGATCATACTCTGGAGCCTGCTGGGTCCCCCACTCCGGACCTGCGTTTGGTGAGCGGGCTGCTGCGCTGCTCTCTGCTCAGACTGTTGGCGGCCATCTTGGAGGCCTGGTGTTGGCACACTTTTCCTGCTGTCTACCCGGATGGGGAAGAAAAATAAAGCCGGTGGAGCGGGGGGGAAGATCCCAGCACCCCCGACATAGAAACATAGAAACATAGAAAAATATCGGCAGATAAGAACATTTCGGCCCATCTAGTCTGCCCAATTACATGGATACTTTACCTGGATTTATCTTTTGTTTAGGATAGCCTTATGCCTATCCCATGCTTGCTTAAATTCAATTACTGTTTTGGCCTCTACCACTTCTACTGGAAGACTGTTCCATGTATCCACCACCCTCTCAGTAAAATAATGCTTCCTGATGTTACTTTTAAACCTTTGCCCCTCTAATCTAAGACTATGTCCTCCTTGTTTTGCTACTTTGTTTCCTTTTAAATATACTCCCTTCCTCTACCTTGTGGATTCCCTTTACGTATTTAAATGTTTCTATCATATCTCCTCTGTCTCGTCTTTTTTCCAAGCTGTACATGTTAAGATCATTAAGCCTTCCTGGTAACTTTTCTCCTTCAAGCCGTACACCATTTTAGTAGCCCTTCTCTGAACTCTCTCTAAGATGTCTATATCCTTCTGGAGATACGGTCTCCAGTACTGCACACAGTACTCCAAGTGAGGTCTCACCAGTGCTCTGTACAGTGGCATGAGCACTTCCCTTTTCCTACTGCTAATACCTCTCCCTACACAACCAAGCATTCTGCTAGCATTTCCTGCTGCTCTATTACATTGACTACTTACCCTTAGATCCTCTGAAATAATGACCCCTAAATCCCTTTCCTCAGATGTTGAGGTTAGGACTGTATCAAATATTCTATATTCAGCCCTTGGTTTTTACGTCCCAGGTGCATTATCTTACACTTCTCCACATTAAAACTCAATTGCCACAACTCCGACCATTTTTTTAGTTTACCTAAATCATTTGTCATTTGGCTGATCCCTCCAGGAACGTCAACCCTGTTGCAAATCTTTGTGTCATCAGCAAAAAGACATACTTTTCCATTAATACCTTCTGCAATATCACTAATAAAAATATTAAAGAGAATGGGTCCAAGTACTGACCCCTGAGGTACCCCACTGGTAAGAAGACCTTGTGCCGAATAAACTCCATTTACCACAACCCTCTGTTGTCTGTCACTCAGCCACTGCCTAATCCAGTCAACAATATTGGAATCTAAACTCAAAGATTGCAATTTATTGATAAGCCTTCTATGCGGAACAGTATCAAAAGCCTTACTGAAATCTAAATAAGCAATGTCTACTGCACCACCTGTGTCTATTATTTTTGTTACCCAATCAAAAAAATCAATAAGATTAGTTTGGCATGATCTCCCTGAGGTAAACCCATGTTGTTTCTGATCCTGTAATCTATGTGTTTTTAGATGTTCAACAATCCTTTCCTTTAACATGGTTTCCATTAATTTCCCCACTACTGACGTAAGACTAACTGGCCTATAGTTCCCCGATTCCTCCCTACTACCCTTCTTGTAAATGGGCACAACATTTGCTAATTTCCAGTCTTCTGGACGACTCCGTTAACAAGGATTGGTTAAATAAATCTGTTAACGGTTTTGCTATTACATCACTGAGCTCTTTTAATAATTTAGGGTGGATCCCATCAGGCCCCATTGACTTATTTGTCTTTACTTTAGACAGCTGCTGTAGAACCTCCTCCTCTGTAAACTGATATGTAAATGTCTCTTTAGTGTTCTCTCCTAACTGAGGTCCCTTTCCTTCCTTTTCCGTTTATGTATCTAAAAAATGTTTTGTCCCCCTTTTTTACTGACTGAGCTATTTTCTCTTCTGCATGTGCTTTGGAAGCTCTTATAAATTGCTTTGCCTCGTATATCACTTGGCGGGGGCCTGGGCAGAGGCTGCCGCTACGCTCGGCACTTGACCCGGGGCTCAGCTGGTGGCAGAGGAGGCGGACGTCCCTCCTGTCTCACATGTGGCACCATCAGGCACGGAGGAAGATGCGCGTCCCGCCACTAAAGGGGACATACGCAACTTGCTGGAGGATGCCAGGAAACCGTGGCAGGTGGACTTTGAGTCACTCGGTGCGGCAGTAGCAGAGATGCAGACCCGGTGGAGGACCTCCAGAACTGCGCTCAAGAGGTGGAGGATACGCAGGCTGCAACCTCCACGTCTGTACGCGCACTGCAAGCGCAGGTTAGCTGTCATATCCTCAGCCCCTGCTGCGCTGCCTTGGGGGGTCTGGGCAAGTTCCTGTGCCAAGAGCTGGCCGGCTGCCAGCACTGGGGAGTGGCCGAACGGTGTCCGAGTGGGCGGGGCCTGGCATGGTCATGAGGAGCCATTGGGTTTAAAACGGGGCGCAATGAGTTGCCTCGTCGCCCTGTCGTGGAGTCTGTTCCCGCATCGCTAACCATTGTCTGTATTGATTCTGTTGCCAACCTGTTTTCTGGATATGATCTCTGCTCCTGCTTTTTGACCCGGCTTGTTCTGACATTTCTCTGGCTGCTCGATTTTAAGATCGCCTGTGTGGTGCTTTGGTGGTTTAACCCCATGCTTGCCGCTGGGGTGTTTACACGCTACTGGGGTATTGTCATTTAATTCATTAAACCCTCCCACTTCCCCTTTAATTCATTTCAACACCCCCCCCCCTGGCGCTTTCACCCGACCGTGGCAAGTAGTAGAATGAGGGGGTAGAATGAGGATTATCCCCCACTCGCTGAAGCGTGCCGGAAGATCCAGCGTGCAGCAGGGATAATCCTTGCCCCCTCATTCTACTACTTGTCTAGGGCCCGTAAAAGGGCAGCAGGAGAGAGAATTTTTGAAGACTCTGGATCTAACTGTTGCAAGAAATACATTTGCTTTCATACATTACCTGTCCAAGATCTGGTCTGTAGTTACAGCAGCAATATTCTTTGAATATCATATATTGTTTTGGAATATGTGAAAATTATGTCAGATATTCAATGCATGGGAGTTAGAGCTTTGGTCCTAATTAAGTGATATGTAATATCCTGAATGCATTGTGTGTTGGAATGATCTGAATCTCTGAATCAATGCATTATCCTGTCCTGGGATGATCTGCCTCAATACAACGAACAGTATATCCAGTTATAGTCAATTTGACGTCACTGAAAATCTACCCCTTAATTTAAAATAAAATTTTCGTTACATTAATTCTTAAATAAAATATTTACTATGCCTCAAGAGGGCAGTGTTGCTCTTCATATTCATTTCACATTTTAATTTAATTTTAACTCCCTTATCTCAGGTCAAAAATCAATCTGTCTTAACAAAGACCCTATATTCAATCCTAGACTTTGGTCTCTGTCAAAATTAAATTAATATCTCCACTCCTCAAGGTTTTTACGGAGTACTCTTTATCAGCTAAATTCCTTTCTAGTTAAAATCAACAAATTCTATTCAATAATTATACCGTTATATAGTTCTACTCTACAAATAATTGGAGCATCTATTTTCTACTGTAAATATTGAATATATTGATCATAAAAATATATTTTGTGAACATTTTTATACACTTGGATAGAGATTTTAAATTTGTTTCTATACCCAAAAAGAAAAATCTTTAATTCAAAGACTTGTTAAAACAAACCAATAAATTAAAAAAAAAAGACATGTCTGGCACTTAGCTCGGCATTATATCAATATAAAGACATTTTATCGTCTATAACATCATGTCTGGCACTTGTAGAAACCCCCATAACTCTTATGGTTCACCTAGCCATGAACTATTAGAAAAAAAATCTCTTTCAATTTTCGTCTAGTTTTAGAAATGGACAAAGAAAAGACTTTACATTAAAACAAGATGGCTACAGGCATCCATTTTAATTTTCGATTTATAATATACCCGACAACCACCAATACAAATCGCAAAATCGCAGGTGGCAAATCGCAAAAAAGGGTCATGTACCAGCGACATGCTACCGCGACCTGCGACGTCGCGCGGCAAGATGTGAACAGCTCCATTTGAAATGCATTGGAGAAGCTACATAGCACGACGTCGCGCGGATTTTGCTGCGACGTCACGGCAAAATCTGCGCGATAAATCGCAGAGTGTGAACGGGGCCTAAGCCTGTTGGAAGTCCTGCTGGCTGTCTTCTATCGTGGAAGGCCCCGAATGCATTCGACAATGCTGTCCACACTGCTTCATGTTTCTCTCTTCTTAGACAGGTGAGTTTCTTGTAACGTGTATCTAAGGCCACAGCCATTTGCCACGTTGTCTAAGCATCAATGCCTTCAATTCTGTTTGAAGTTGTTCAATGTTGCAGTTTTGAAGCATCCAATATAACCTGGATCATCATCATTAACCATCAAGTCTACGCAAAAAGGCCTGTAATGGACGAACGGCAGAACATGTCGCATATTGTTCACTCCCAACATATACTGTAGCATCTGCAAGTGAACCGAAGACTGACGTATATTTGGCCATTTTGTCCCAATCTGTCAGTTTAGGTCCACTAGTTTTTTGGATGATCGATGTGATACTGCATTATAGCATCGTTGACTTCCAACAATCTGGCTAACATCATGTAGGTACTGTTCCAACGAGTTGTCACATCCTGCTGCAATTTGTGAAACCTGACATCGTTCGGCGAAGAGACACTGGAATGGCTGCTCTTCAGTTCAGATGTGTTGGCCGTGTCCTCCGCCACAACTATAACAAGTTCCTTTTAAATGGTGCTGTGTTAACCTTGTGTGGTGAAAAGTACTTTGGTTTAACATCTGACTTCTTCACTGCATGTATTTCAGGTGAGTTATCTTTGCTGGAGGAGGATTGTATTGCTTTGAATGTACATATGCAGCCTCATATGCGTGAGCTTCCTCTTGTGCTGTAGTAAAAGTTAAGTTCTGTTTTGCAAGAAGTCTCCTCTGCAGCCCTTCATCTTGTACACCACACACAAGGCCATCCTGTAGCAAGGATTCAAAACTGGCAAAAAATTTGCAATTTTCAGACCGCCTGCGCAGTTCTGCAATGTACAGTCAGGTCCAGAAATATTGGGACATCGACACAATTCTAACATCTTTGGCTCTATACACCACCACAATGGAGTTGGCATGAAACAAACACAATGTGCTTTAACTGCAGACTGTCGGCTTTAATTTGAGGGTATGTACATCCAACTCAGGTGAACGGTGTAGGATTTACAGTAGTTTGCAGATGTGCCTCCCACTTGTTAAGGGACCAAAAGTAATGGGACAGAATAATAATCATAAATCAAACTTTCCCTTCTTAATACTTGGTTGCAAATCCTTTGCAGTCAATCACAGCCTGAAGTCTGGAACGCATAGACATCACCAGACGCTGGGTTTCATCCCTGGTGATGCTCTGCCAGGCCTCTACTGCAACGGTCTTCAGTTCCTGCTTGTTCTTGGGGCATTTTCCCTTCAGTTTTATCTTCAAGTGAATTGCAAGCTCCATAGGATTCAGGTCAGGTGATTGACTTGGCCATTGCGTAACATTCCACTTTTGTCCCTTCAAAAACTCTTTGGTTGCTTTTGCAGTATGCTTTGGGTCATTGTTCATCTGCACTGTGAAGAGCCGTCCAATGAGTTCTGCAGCATTTGGCTGAATGTGAGCAGATAATATTGCCCGAAACACTTCAGAATTCATCCTGCTGCTTTTGTCATCAATAAATACAAGAGAACCAGTTCCATTGGCATCCATACATGCCCACGCCATGACACTACCACCACCATGCTTCACGGATGAGGTGGTATGCTTAGGATCATGAGCAGTTCCTTTCCTTCTCCATACTCTTCTCTTCACATCACTCTGGTAAAAGTTGATCTTGGTCTCATCTGTCCATAGGATCTTGTTCCAGAACTGTGAAAGCTTTGTTAGGTGTTGTTTGGCAAACTCTAATCTGGCCTTCCTGTTTTTGAGGCTCACCAATGGTTTACATCTTGTGGTGAAGCCTCTGTATTCACTCTGGTGAAGTCTTCTCTTGATTGTTGACTTTGACACACATACACCTACCTCCTGGAGAGTGTTCTTGATCTGGCCAACTGTTGTGAAGGGTGTTTTTTTTCACCAGGGAAAGAATTCTTCGGTCATCCACCACTGTTGTTTTCCGTGGTCTCCCATGTCTTTTGGTGTTGCTGAGAATGTTCCAAACAGTTGTTTTGGTCACGCCTAATGTTCTTGCTGTCTCTCTGATGGGTTTTGTAACAGGGCATCATGTAGAGAGCAAGGAAAGGTCCTGTCCGGGGTTTATGTGTCACCCAGATTTCTCGCTTACACCTTCCGGAACCTCTAAGCACCTGGTTTTGCACTTTGCCTCAGTGGCAATTTAGTGCAGGTGAGGCAAATAGACATCGCTCTGGAGTCTGGGGAGCAGACGGTCTCTATCTGCTGGAGCACAAGGTTGGTCATGCTAGTTTGCTGAAGCCTGACAAACACTAGGTTTGCAAAGGTTGTTAGTCAGGGCTATTGTATGTTTAGTTAGTGCCGGGACACGGCTAGGAATTTTCTTTGCTTTTGAACTGTTTATTTTGAGCAATATACAGTGTGGTGTATAACCTGTGGGTTGCTGCAATAAATGTACCCCCGTTTGAAGAAAAGTCACTGGTCTGGTCTCTGAACCTTTCAAGAGTGCTCACCCCAGAGAGCAATTGCACCCGCTACCTGTTTCCCAGCTCACATATGGTGGAGAACTTTGGGCAAGTGATAGCAAGAACCTGCTATTTAAAAGGCCAGTTACTGAAGTGAAAAAAAAAAAAAAAAAATGGAGGATGTTATAAAACAGTTGGTGTTGGCTAATGCAGCACAGCAACAGGCTAATGCTACACAGCGGGACATGTTAAATGCTCTGCAGAAGCAAACTCAGGTGCTGGACACGCAGCAGCAGATCAGTGCTGTACAGGAACAGACACAAATGTTATTTGAAAAGCTTGCAGTTGCTGCTGAAGGCGATCGCAAGACTCTGACGGAGGTGGTACAGACTCTGGCACAGAGGTCTCCCCTGCAAGTTGCAGATTCTTCTGACAACTCCTCACCCATCCATGTCAGTCGCTTCCTTTCCAAGATGACAGCAGAGGATGATCCAGAGGCCTTCCTGTTAACATTTGAAAGAACCGCTGAGAGGGAAGCATGGCCTAAGACACGGTGGGCAGGATTGGTGGCGCCCTTGCTAACCGGTGAATCACAGAAAGCATATTATGATTTGGAGTCTGTGGATGCCATGGATTATGACACGGTCAAGCTGGAGATACTAGCACGGCGAGGTGTTACTTTGGCAGTGCGAGCACAGCGTGTTAACAACTGGTCCTACCAAGCTGGGAAGTCACCGCGGTCACAGATGTTTGACCTCATCCACCTCCTCCACCTGGTCTGAAAATGGCTGCAACCGGAGTCCCTCTCGGGGCCACAGATCATTGAGCGGGTAGTCATGGATCGCTTCCTAAGATCCTTACCGATCGTCTTGCAAAAGTGGGTAACCCAAGGGGACCCTAAGTCGGTGGATCAGCTTGTGGAGATTGTTGAGAGGTACTTTGCAGCTGAGGATTTGAACGCCTCCCCGGTGAGCCCATGGACTTTCCGCCCAAAACCAAGGCCTCCCTCGGCAATCGGTAAGACTGTTCCAGGGAAAGTGGGTGGTGAGCATAGCAAGGAGGCAGAGGGAAAAACTGCTGATTTAAACCGGGGAGGTTGGCATTCCAAAGCGGGAACACCAGTGCCCGTCAGCAGACCTAACCTGAGGAATGTAAGATGTTTTCGGTGCCAGGAACTTGGGCATTTAGCTGCGAACTGTCCATTAACTGATGAGCCTATGCAGTGTGATTTGTCTTTCAAGGAAAGACAGCAGTCTTTGTTTTCCACTGTTTCATGCACCGCGCTGCCAGTAAAGGGAAAACACATGTGTGCAATAACTGTGAATGATAAGCATGTTACAGCTTTGCTGGACTCTGGAAGTTTAGTAACCCTTATTAAGGCTGAATTGATAGACTCTGTGAACTTCCGGGCTAAAAAGGATGCTGTAGTGTGTGTACATGGTGATACTCGGGAGTATCCTATAGTAGCTGTGAAGTTTGGAACTGCACGGGGTGATCTGAGGCACTTGGTTGGGGTTGTGCCTCATTTGGTGCATGATGTAATTATAGGGAGAGACTTTCCTGAATTTTGGGAACTCTGGGAACACCCAGACTGTGCCACAGTTTCTAAACCAGAGACTGAATCTGAATACATGGATGCTGCAGAGCAGTTGTATTCAGAGGATCCCTCTTGGGGGACCCCAGACTTTCCCTTCTCTGTTTTGGCAGGAGAATAGGAAGAGTCTGAAGGCCCTATAGCCAATGAGGATAGACCGCCCTCTGTTGAAACCTGAAGCTACTCTAGAGTTTGCAGATCTTAACACTCATAGAAAGAACTTTGGTAGTGAGCAAAGGAAGGATCCTACTCTTGTGAGGGCCTGGGAAAATGTTATGATGATCAATGGGGAACCTGTTGACCCAGGGAATAGGCTCTCTTTTCCTTCATTAGTAATGATGACATGCTATATCGTGTGTATAAAAAGAACAATGAAATTATTGAGCAATTAGTGGTCCCCAAACCGTACAAAAAGGTGGTATTGGAGCTTGCCCATGGACACTTATTGGGGGGTAATTTAGGTACTGAGAAAACCACTGAAAGGGTTTTAGAGGTTTTACTGGCCTGGGGTACAAAAAGATATTGAAAACTATTGCAAATCTTGTCCGGTTTGTCAAATGTCTGCACCCCTACCTCATTTTCGGAGTCCCTTAGTACCCTTGCCAATAATCGAGGTGCCATTTGAGAGAATTGCTATGGACCTTGTGGGCCCGCTTCCGAAGTCTGCCCGAGGGCATCAGTATATCCTGGTCATTATGGATTACGCTACCCGTTACCCTGAAGCAATTCCCCTACGCCAGACATCAGCCAAGAATATAGCTAAGGAGTTATTACAGGTGTTTAGCCGGGTCGGGATCCCTAAGGACCTTCTGACGGACCAAGGTACCCCATTTATGTCACGAGTGACAAAAGAATTGTGCAAGTTGTTTAAGGTGACGCATTTGCGAACCTCGGTATACCATCCTCAAACCGATGGACTAGTAGAGCGATTTAATAAAACCTTAAAAGCATGCTGAAAAAGGTTGTTGACAAGGATGGGAAAAACTGGGACTATTTGCTTCCATATCTGATGTTTGCCATCAGAGAAATTCCTCAGTCCTCTACGGGGTACTCTCCATTTGAATTACTCTATGGAGACCCCCTCGGGGACTTCTGGACATAGCCAAAGAGACCTGGGAGGGGGAGAAGACACCCCACAAAAGCATTATTGAGCATATTTCGCAGATGCAGGACAGAATTACAGTAGTAATGCCAATTGTAAAAGAGCATCTAGCTCAATCGCAGGCAGCTCTGCAGAGAATATATAACAGGGATGCTCGAGTCCGCATTTTCTCACCTGGCGACAGGGTGCTGGTATTAGTTCCCACAGTTGAGAGCAAGTTCCTTGCTAAGTGGCAGGGTCCCTTTGAAGTGATAGAAAGAGTTGGAAGTAAATTATAAAATTCACCATCCAGGGAAAAGAAAACCAGAGCAAATATACCATGTGAACTTGCTAAAGCCCTGGAAAGATAGAGTATCGCTAGCTGCTGGGTTCATCCCAATAACCCACCAGCTGGATACTGAACACCCTCAGGTCCCTGAAGTAAAAATTGCTGAGTCGCTGTCTAAGTCACAAAAGCAGGAAGTCAGAGTTTTTAATAAAAATACGAGAATTTTCAGAGATGCCTGGTCAGACGTCGGTAACACAACATGACATTGTTACTGAACCAGGGGCACGGGTTAAACTTAAACCTTACCGTATTCCTGAGGCAAGGAGGAAAGACATCAGTAGGGAGGTGAAGAAAATGTTTGAGCTAGACATCATTGAAGAGTCCAGTAGTGACTGGTCCAGTCCCATTGTCCTAGTCCCAAAGCCAGATGGGAGTTGGAGGTTTTGCAATGATTTTAGGAAGCTCAATTCAGTGACCAAGTTTGACACTTATCCTATGCCCCAGGTAGATGAATTTATAGACCGACTGGGCACAGCTCGTTATTTGACAACTTTGGACTTGACCAAAGGATATTGGCAGATTCCACTGACAGAAGGTGCCAAGGAGAAGACCGCCTTCGTAACCCCTGAGGGTTCGTTTCAATATAAAAAGATGCCTTTTGGATTACAAAATGCACCTGCTACATTTCAGAGAGCTATGGACAAACTTTTGAGACCCCACCAACAGTATGCAGCAGCATACTTGGATGACATCGTAGTACATAGCACTGACTGGGAATCTCATTTGCCTCGAGTCCAAGCTGTCTTGGAAACTCTCCATAGAGAAAGGGTTAAAGGCACAATATATTCTCACTCTGTATAAACCCTGCAGGCAGTGTGCCTGTGCAGCGGGGTGGGGGAGGGGCGGTTCTCGGGAGGCAGTGACTGGGATACAGACAGCTGAGGGGGGGGGCTGCCTGCGGATGGTAACTCACTTTACAATGTCTGCCGTTTGATCCATTCCCCTGGGGCTTATCCAGCCTGGTCATCCATTTGCAGTGGGGCCTCGGCTCGTTCAGTCAGTTTATTAGTGTAGTGTGATATGCAGCAGCTACGTGCCTGAGCGGAGTCAGGCAGCTGCTTCCACCGTCCACGTGGTGTGGTTTAGCAGGGAGCGTGCAGGCAGATTAGGGAACTGCCGGCGCCAAAATTGTTACAGACGACCGGAGCGCGCTCTGACGTCATCAGAGGGGGCCGCTGAACGCTATCTTGTATTCTCCGGCGGGCGAACTTTGGGGAAAAAAACCTGCCGGACAGAATACCGCACCAGAAAACAATTTAGGTGCAAGTGTGACTAATTTAAGAGACGCCACTGGCTGTGCCCAGTCCAGGGTGGGAGCTCCACGCCAAGGCCGCCCCTGTCAAAGGACCGCCTGGTGCCGTTGCTCCACCCTGCTCCATGGACGGGCCAGCCCTGCCCCTTCCTGTAACCTATACATACATACCAAATTACAAGCATCTTTGCCTTTCTCCAAATCTCCCCGCACACTGTAATGCCTTGCCTCATCTGTTTCCTTAATTCACTAATGTGAATTAGACACCCTGGCAAATGCATACAAACACAGTGGGAAAAACCCACATAGACTATGTTAAGGACACTGACTGACCTGACAGACTGATCGAGATCAACACACACGCTGGCAGAGACTAAATGACACTAACAGACAAAATACACTGGTAGAGACACAGATAGAATTACAGAGACAAAGACACTGAGACGCATGAAACAGACATTCGCAGAGACACTAGAGTAGCAAACAAGTGGAAACTACCCCGAACACTTTCATAAAAACATCGAGTGCCACCACGTATCGGAACTGTAGTGTTCTGGATAATACGAGACGTCTTGGCTTTTCATTAATAGGTTTATTAACAACTATGCATACAGATTCCCTATGTGCAACTGGCTGCGTCTCTAGTCCGCCTCTACTGGGAGACAAAATGGATGACCAACTGTCAACAGCCAACCGCCAAAAGAACCTCCCAACTCCCCCCCCCCCCCCATTGGCAGCCAGCACAACTACACCACATCTCCCTTTTCTTAAAAGAGAAAAGACTGAACAAACAAAAAACAATGTCCTGTACAAGTCTCTGTATCTTCCAGACCCTCCTGACTTCCATTCTGTAATCTGTGCTTTTGGTTCACTTAGTATCTGTGGTTCCGCAAGCATTTACTCCTCCGGTGGAAATCCCTCTGGGTCTGGAGCTTGCCAGTGTTCTGGAGGATGCCTGACTCTTTAATTCCGAGCTAAACTGACATTTACAGCCAGATCATGTGAAGTGGAATCTGCTTCAATGAGACGACCACCATCTATTTCTTCCCTAGGAAGGGCACAACCCTCGTCTTGTGAAAATACATCTCCTTTATCATGCCAGACCCCCATCCATATATCTGTGTCTTTCGACTCTTCAGCCTGGTCATTAAGTTGTTTGTCAAAAACAGGTCAGGGCTGTAGCTGGGTTGAATGTCTTTTGGTGTGCAGACCACTGGCCATGCTAACCTCATAGGTGAGGAATCCCAAAACCTTGAAAATCACTCCCGGAGACCAACGGTTTGGCCCTCTATACATCCGTATCCAGACTGGATCCCTTATATTTTATGTGCGTGAAGACTTTCCACGCTTCATCTTTTCCTGCTGTTTCTGTACATGATGTTGTTCCTGTGAGATGTCCATTTGACCCTCCTTGTCCGGTTGCAATAAGTCTTCGTCCTGAGTGGTCTGCCGAACATCAAAACTGCTGGTAGCTGGCCTGTGGTTGGGTGAGTTGTGTTCCTGTACTGCAACAAGAATTGTTGGAGTTGTTGCAAGTTTTTGCGGTCTGTCACAGTACTCCTTAAAAATCCTTTCAGAGTCTGGACAAATCTTTCAGTTAGACCATTGGTAGCCGGATGATGCGGAGCTGTACGGAGATGTTGGATACCATGATCCTTAATGAAACTTTGAAATTTCTGAGAAAATAACTGTGTCCCATTATCCGATACTAGTATCTTAGGCAATCCGAATGTCGCAAACAGCTTCTCCGGGTGGCATCAGTTGTAGTCTGAGGCAGTAATATCACTTCAGGCCACTTCGAATGTGCATCCACCACTACTAAGAACATCTGTCCATTCACTGGTCCTGCAAAGTCAATATCTTCTCCCATGGGTTAAGAGGCCAAATCCAGGACTGTACTGCACCCCTAGGATAGCATCTCTGAGCCTGGGCACATCCTGAACAGGCTGCAACATAATTACAGATATCCTCATCCATACCTCGTCACCATACATGACCCCTGGCCTTTTGTTTCATCCAGACTATTCCTGGATGCCCTTCATGCAAAATTTGTAACGTGGGTTTCTGCAAGGCTGGAGGAACAATTAACCGCTCTCCCCATAGCAAGCATCCCTCTCTGACAGCTCAAGATTCCTGGAGTGAAAAGGTCGGAGACAAGAGGTTAGAAATGGCCAACCATGTTGTACATAAGACAAGACTTCTTGAAGGTCAGCATCCTTACTGGTCTCTTGGGCTAGTTCAACAGCAGTAAGGGTTTTGCTAAAGTAAATGGAAGTTAGTGAATCCTGAACATAATTGGTGGAGAGTGGAAGAGGAAGGTGTGAAAACGCATCTGCATTTGTATGTTTATCATGGGGCCTGTATCGGATTTCATACTGATAAGCCGCCAGCAGTAAGGCACACCTTTTGAAGATGAGCGGCGGTGGTCTGAGAAATACTCTTTGTAGGATTGAATATTGCCAATAGCGGCTTATGATCGGTCAACAGCGTAAAAGAATGGCCATAAATCTAAAAGTGAAACTTCTTCAGTGCCCAGATTATCGCTTAAGCCTCCTTGTCAATTTGTGAATAATTGCGCTCAGCTGGGGTGAGGTAGCGAGAAGCAAAAGCTACAGGTCGATCTGTACCATCAGGCATGGAATGGGACAGCACAGCCCCCAGCCCATAAGGAGAAGCATCATAGGCAATACTCCATGGTTTAGACAAATCATAGTGAACCAAGTCTCTGGAGCTGCGTATCCGTTCCTTTTTGAAGCTTTAAAAGCAGCCGAGCAGGGCTCTGTCCATTTTCCATTTTTGTTGTTTTTCCAAAAGCCTATGCAGCGGAAACTAGGTATGGGCTAAATTGGGCAACAATTTATTGTAAAAGTTCAACAGCCCTAAATATGAGCACAGCTGAGTTACGTTCCTTGGTATGGGTGCCTCTACCAATACTTTCACTTTCTCATCAGTGGTGTGAAGTCCAGTTTTATCAATGACGTGACCACAAAATTCCAGGTGATCTTTCAAGAACTCTCACATTTGTTTATATTATCTGTTTATATTATTGAGTTCATTAGTATCTGGAGCACGTCTTGTACATTCTGCCGGTGCTCCCTCTCCGTTCGGCCAGTGATCAGCATATCATCCAGCAGACATTGTGTCCCCGGCACTCCAGCAAGGAATTCATCCATTGTACGCTGCCAAATTGCTGTTGCTGGTACTATCCCAAATACCATTCTGTTATACTGGAACAGCCCATTATGAGTATTGATGGTGAGGTAAGGCCTGGATTCTGGATGCACTGGTAACTGCTGGTATGCATGTTTGAGATCCAGCTTGGTGAACTGCTGGACCCCTGCCAAAGTCGCAAAAATGTCCTCAATCTTTGGAAGTGGATATTTATCTACAGCAAGTTGAGCATTAACGGCCATGAATTACGGATGTAGCGCTCGCCCCTGGAGGAGCCGCTGAATAACCCCAGAATAATCTCACTGCACTAACAATTCACTGTACACCAGCACTTTTATGGATTTTTCTAAGTTATACTTGTGATGGGAAGCCATCTCTTCCCGCCTGTCCTGGCTCTCCAGACACCCCCTTACCAAGATCAGCCCGGCCTCTGAGTTGCTTGGAACTCAGTGCCTCGAGCAGCGTGATCCGCAGCTCCAGACCAGCTTGGTGTGAACCCCTGCCTTGGAGCCTCTTTGCTTTTCCAGAATGCTGCTCTGTGACTTCTGAGGGTGATTATAGATGGTAGCGCAGCTGAAAGAGACACCAGGCAGGCTGTATGTTCAAACAGGATACACACTGGCCATTTCACATGGCCTGCTTTTATTTGGTTCAGAATCAGAGAACAGTTAACATTCCGGCCCCCAGACATTTCGGCACCGCAATTCAGCCTGTTCCCCATCTGGTCCTCTCAGAGTGCAAGCTCTTGAGCAGGGGCTTCTCTGGTACTGTTCTGTGTGTTTAACTTGCATGTATATTGGTTATCCTGTCTTTCCCATTGTACAGCGCTACGGTACTTGGTGGCGGGAGGGGGGGGAGAGAGTCACAAAACCACCACTTTAAAACATAGACAAATAGCTTAACTGAGGGAAATAGCAGAGGAGCGAGGGTTTAATAATGTCAAGTCAAACTGCAGAGGTACAGAATAGTCAGCTAATGTACAAGCAAGTGGGATAATAAAAAGACTAATTCAGTTTAGGCAATTGTAATCTGCAAGAGTCTGTGAGAACGACTTGTCCCTGCATGCAATTCAGCTCCAGTTAGGATCAGCCAGTCAGAGCAGAGGTCAGGCTTCCCAGCAGCCTCAGACAGAGCTGTAGAGGAAGGGAGGGGCCATCTGAGAGCTCCAGGCGTCCCATGAGGCAGGCAACATGGACATAACGAAGTGCACAGATTTACAAGCATCTTCAAATCCTGGAGTGGAGCCGGTGAGCTAAAAGACTATTTTCACAGTCCTATGTAGGAAAGGATTGTGTCATAGTCATGTACAGAAAAGGAATTGAGCCATTTCAGTAATAAATGCAGTCAGTTAACTTTTTTAGATCTATTTCATGCTCAGTGTGAGGAGATTCCACATTGTCAGACCTTTTCAGATATGAAATTTCTATATTTCACAGGACTATTTAAATTTGGGGGCCAGGAATTACTTCACCCAGACAACTCGTTAATATATAACAAGAATATGCGTTCTAAAGACAATGTAACAAGCGAGACTCGTTATCTATCAGCCAACATCCATTGTCCTTAATTAATTCTGGTTGTAAGAAAAATAACCAGATGTTAGATCAAATGGTTTAAAAGTAAGGGAACACAATGACAGCTGATCTTACCCTAGGATAGGTATCTCAGTATTGTGTTTATTTTGTCAGATCGAAACTCTGAAAGCCACGTAAACATTGAACAATAGGTTGCCCAATAAAGAAAAAAAAAACAGAAGGTTAAATGGCTCGGATAAACCAGTTTGTAATGCTATGCTATTCGGCGATATGATCTAACACTATATGGTATTTGAATATTTAATTTATGTGGTCAGTTAGAATAGATATCCTTGGCGTCTTATAAAAAACAGAGGCCCTACCACATTCAGTTGATTATTACAAATGTCTGGGGTACTATCATGCAGGAAACAGATTAAGTCTGGTAATTGTCAATGTTAAAGACGATATCACGAATGAATGAATGAATTAATGTATGTCTGCAGAATCCTCTTACATACACATCCCTGTGGATGTAAGTAAAGGGGGATGAAATGCACACACGCTGTGGCGAACTATGCCGGCGATGCCACAATAGAAATACATTTTGATTTGTTAATAAAATCTATAGAGTCCCAGGATATAGGAACAAAACGACCCCAGACCAGTAAAAGATTGGCCAAACACATAAATTAATTCCTGCAGAAGGTTGGTTGATCTGAGAGCGCCATCTGCTGGCCAGGTAATATAACACCTGGACAGACCCCTGGAGTTGATGAGTATATATATCCTCCAATCAAATGAGGCCACATAGTGATGGGCTAGATCTAAAACTAGGCGGAAGACCACTATATAGAGGGGACAATCCAGAGCAGAAGGATCAACAGACACTGAGAAAAGCTTGGAGAGACCTGAGGGACGCTTGGAGGGGAGAAAGGGCAAATATCATCAGCCCCCCTTTAGACGTGACCACACACTAATCTTCCACCACTCTATCTTCACTAACCGGATGGTAAAGTATGCCTGAATAACTTGATATCTATTTTCTAATTGCATAGTCCTTACTTTAGATGTCCATCACAAACTAAAGGAATATAAATGAATTATTTGGCTGTTTAAGCCTACTCAGTAGCATAGTAATCGGCCTTTTCACTCCCCTGCAGAGGATTGCTAAGGAAGAAACTATTCCCGGCTAAATACTTGAGCCATAATTTAGTGAAATTATTTATATTCCAAGAATACTGGTTGTGGACATCTAAAGATCAATTGTGTAACCATAGTGAGATACGCTGGGACCGTGATATAGCTTTTATATGTCAAGTGCCGTCAGGCCCATTCGTAAAACTAGCATAACTCCTTCCATATCCATCTTGCAGCCCTTTCGATTGATTGCATGTAAGTCAATAAGAAGCTTTGGGTTAACGTATATTGAATGAAGTGCTGTGATTGATCTGTGGAAGAGATAGTCTACCTATCGAGTATGTTATGTATCCCCCCGAAGGAAGTTGCATTTAGTGAATAGGCCCCCACAATAATAAATTGTGCTGCAGGTGAAGCCCAGTAACTGAGTGTTTATTTTAGCCAGGTGGAGGATTGCTTTTTCATGGGAAAGGTTTAAGTGAATAGACTAGAGCTTGGGGTTTAAGAGCTGAGGCGTGTATATCTGTGGTGCGGTCTATAAACCTAAAATATTTGTCCATTAGATTATTGCGTATCGCTACTAATCACGATCTATAATCACTTGTGAAATTGTATTTTGCTAATCCGTTGATAAGATATGATTGTATGAAACTTGACGTGTGAATAAATTTTGGTTTGAATTGTTTTACCGTTACGCAGTCTCATATCATCTTTATTGATTTTATTGTGTTTAAAAATATCTAGATCGCATATAAAGAACTCGGGATAACGCGCCATATATTTGTTAAGATGTATATTCATTGATTGGTTATTAATCCCTATTTTAGGGGTTAAATACAGATTTATACCACTGGTATTGGAGGCACTGTCAATAATATATATATATATCTATATATATCTACAATAAGAAAAATATACGTCATACTTAATATATCCCAGACCTATTAAAGAAGTCAATAATCTCTAACAACATGCAGTCTTTATAATGGCTCATTTCATGTCTGTTTTCTTTAAGTTAAAACATATTTTGGCAGTAACGATATTCTAGAAATGTGTGCTAGTAAATGTATATGAAACTGGCACAGAGGTAATGATTAACAAGCTTTATGTGCAATGTATTTATACAATTTCTGTATTTCTTTCTGTTTAAGGTTTTTCACCTTTTAAGTCATCGCTTTAAATCCTCGCTTTAATTCATCACTAATTCTAATCGCTAAGCTACTCACTTTAATTCAGCTATCTATTTATCACTATTCAACTACTCATCTACTCAACTATTCACATATTCACCTAATCAATCTACAGCAACTTAATTTACCTCACAACTTATTGAAATTAAACTTTAAATACAAGGGAATGAAGAGTGGAATCCAGTTATTTCCAGTGTTGATGTTTGAATTTCCTTTCAAGCGGGAAGATTGTGCAAAAAACCAAAGAGCTTGACAAATACAGTCCAGTCTCTGAGCAAGGGGCTCCGCGACAACAATACATTTAAAACCACACAATATAAATGAACATAAGGTCTTTCCCAAAGCAACTGTCTTTGGGGTTTTTTGCCATGTGAATTAAAGTCTTGGGGTTTGACGCGGGGAGCGCTAGGTCAGTCCCATGACAATACTTTACTGAAGCAATAACGGCAAAAGATATACATATAATTTAGGCATCAAATCGATCAGGTTAAAATGACTGACGTAGAGGGGCGTGGCTTCGACCGCCAGAGAACATGGCTGCCTAAGCAGAGAGCTCGGAGGCCAGTAACTAGACCCACCACTACCACCGCTTTCCCTGCGGCGATGGTTCAACTTAAAAAGGTGCCCCAGACTACTGGACCTGCGGTGACCCACCAGAGCTCCACAGCTGAATCCATCCGGCTGTTTTTTTACCCCGCAGGGCGCTCGTTCCGCTGGGTCGGCGGAATCTAAGATGGCGGCCGCAAGTGCAGATGATTCCCCCTCCTCCCAGGCTTCCTCTGGCGGACCCTGGGATGAATCAGTGGATATGCAACAGATTTTGCTCTCTCTACCTACCCAAGCGGATTTGGTGGCTGCTGCTGATCGCCTGCGCTTCTTTCACTGCCGATTTGCAGGCCCTCCACGATGACAGGGGCACCCATGAAAAACTGGCAACGCTGGAACAGTGTCAAACTAAGCAGACTGCACTTATCACAGATCAAGGTGAGCGCATTGACTCTCACACTGTTGCTATGACTGCAATGGCCAGACATGTTGAGGACCTGGAGAACAGGGGGCGAAGAAACAATATTCGAATACGGGGTCTGCCTGACACTGAACAAACCACTGCGGAATTACGAGATGCGGTTACTGCACTCTTTAACTCTATTTTGGAACTTAACTTGTCTGACCCCATTGAGATGGAATGGTGTCATCGTGCTTTAAGACTGCGAGGCGCAGTGGACATCCCGTGGTGGGCCGTCATCTGTTGCCTGTTACGCTTTGTGTTAAAGGAGGACATTCTGAGCCGTGGACATAAGGCCCAGGACATTTCGTATGAGTGGGCAGCGGTGACCCTGTACCAGGCTCTTTCCCCCGGTGACGCTTGATACCAGAAGAGCTTTGTGTCCATTCACCCTGGCTTTACAACAATGGAGTTTGCTTTACAGATGGCTGCATCCATTTGGTATCCAGATCCGCGTCACAGGCGGCCCAGCAGTCGTTCGCACCTTTGCCAAATACTCCGCGTTTTCTGTTGGAGCATGATTTGCCTGAGGACCTCCTGCAACACTGGCCTGATTCTCTACAAGCGTACCTGGTGGTGCCTCCGAAACACCAGTGAGGACCGCGCAATAACCGTCGCCGTACGGGGGATGCTGATGCTCCGGTGTTCCAGGATGGACAAAATGGCTGAGGTTTGATACCTGGGGGTCACACTCTGGCACTATGTACCCTTCCCTACCTTGGGTTCTGCCTATTATCATGCTCCGGGCTTGGATATTCATGTACGGCCGAGATGTTTATATGTATATGTGTGTGTGTATGTGAACCCTTTGGGATTATGTGGAGTTTTGCATGAATTGGTCATAAAATGTGCTCTAATCTTCATCTAAGTCATAACAATTTGAAAAACACAGTCTGCTTAAAATAATACAACACAAACCTATGTTTTCATGTTTTTATTGAACAGAACATGTGAACCTTCACAGTGCAGGGTGGAAAAAGTATGTGAACCCTTAGCCTAATGACTTCTCCAAGAGTTAATTGGAGCCAGGAGTGAGCCAACCTTGAGTCCAATCAGTGTGATATTATTGGATGTGTTGCTGAAAGCTGTCCTGCCCTTTAAAAACCCACACCAGTTTTGGGTTTACTGGTTTCAAGAAGCACTGTCTGATGTGAACCATGCCTCGCAGTAAAGAGCTCTCAGAAGACCTACGATTAAGACTTGTTGACTTACATGAAGCTGGAAAGGGTTACAAAAGTATCTCCAAAAGCCTGGATGTTCATGTGTCCACGGTAAGACAGACTGTCTACAAATGGAGAAAGTTCAGCACTTTTGCTACTCTCCCTAGGCATGGTCGTCCTGTAAAGATGACTACAAGAGCACAGCGCAGAATGCTTAATGAGGTAAAGAAGAATCCTAGCGTGTCAGCTAAAGACTTACAGAAATCCCTGGCACATGCTAACATTTTTGTTGACACATCTACAATAAGGACAACGTTAAACAAGAATGGAGTACATGGGAGGACCCCACGGAGGAAGCCATTGCTGTCCAAAAAGAATATTGCAGCACGTTTGAAGTTTGCAAAAGAGCACCTGGATGTTCCACAGCACTACTGGCAAAATATTCTGTGGACAGATGAAACCAAAATTGAGTTGTTTGGAAAAACACACAACACTATGTGTGGAGAAAAAAAGTCACAGCACACCAACATCAAAACCTCATCCCCACTGTAAAACATGGCGGAGGGAGCATCATGGTTTGGGGCTGCTTTGCTGCCTCATAGACATGTGCATTCGTTTTAGTACTAAAACAATTTAGTCCGAATTTTGGGATAATTTAGTTTTCGTATGACTCGAGAAACGAAACTGCTCAGTACAAAAAACGAAAGAAACTAAAATAAAATGCACTACATTTTAGTTTCAGTCTTTTTTGTGATATTACATTGAGGAGTGAAGGAGACCAGCAATGACGAGAGCAACATCGCAACATCCGAAGTTCTGCACTCTCCACATGCCAATGCAGTAGGATGTTCTATACAGAGAGGGGCATTAATTAATGCAGGAGGATGTTCTATACATTATGCAGAGAGGGGTATTAATGCAGGAGGATGTTATATACATTATACAGAGAGGAGCCTTTTTTTTTTTTTTTTTTTTTAGCCCTTTAAATCCAGTGGCTTCGAGCGCTGAGATCGGCTGCTTGTTACATTTTCTCTCAGTACAATGTATCAGGCTCAGCTGTTACAGTAACTGACTGTAACAGCGCTCAGTTTCAGTAAAACAAGGAAATAATATTGTTATAACCTGTTATATATAAAAATATTATTTACTAGTTTTACTGAAACTCTGAGCACTGTGATGAGCAGCAGTCAGTTACTGTAACAGCTTTGCCTGACACTGGGCAGTATTACAATGTTGGTGCTAACTTAACCAGAGCTGTTGTAAACTGAAAACCTCCATAGGCTATAATGGCTCTGGGAAGTTTACAACAGCTCTGGTTAAGTTAGCACCAACTATGTAATATGACCCACATTGTGCTGAGAGAGAGATACTGTAACAAGCAGCAATCTCAGCCCTCTGAGGAGCCACTACAATAGTAATTGTATCCACTGGTTTTCGGATGAATGAAATTAGTTTTCATACTAAAGAACTGAAAACGAATTTCTTTAGCAACTAAATATATTGCATTTTAGGACTAATCCATTAGTTCAAAACAAAATTTTGTGCTGTGCACATGTCTACTGCCTCAGGGCCTGGACGGATTGTTGTCATTGATGGAAAAATGAATTCCAGAGTTTATCAAGACATTTTGCAGGAAAACGTAAGACAATCTGTCCGCCAACTGAAGCTCCGCAGAGGATGGGTGATGCAACAGGACAATGACCCAAAGCATACAAGTAATTCAACAAAAGAATGGCTTCAACAAAACAAAATATGCCTTCTGGAGTGGCCCAGTCAGAGTCCTGACCTCAACCCGATTGAAATGCTGTGGCATGACCTTAAGAGAGCGATTCACACCAGACATCCCAAGAATATTGCTACACTGAAACAGTTTTGTGAAGAGGAGTGGTCCAAAATTACTCCAGATCGTTGTGCAGGCCTGATCTGCAACTACAGGAAACGTTTGGTTGAGGTTATTGCTGCAAAAAGGAGGGTCAACCAGTTATTCCAAAAGTTCACATACTTTTTCCACCCTGCACTGTGAATGTTTACATGTTTTGTTCAATAAAAACATGAACCTATAATGTTTGTGTTGTATTATTTTAAGCAGACTGTATTTTTCAAATTGTTGTGACTTAGATGAAGATCAGAGCACTTTTTATGACCAATTCATGCAAAGCTCCACTTAATCCCAAAGGGTTCACATACTTTTTCTTGCCACTGTGTGTGTATGTGTGTGTATGTATGTATGTATGTATGTATGTATGTATATATAATTTTTACTGCCATTGAGTTCACTTCCTCTTAGACCTAATGCCTTTCTTTTTCATCTCCCTACGCATTGATTTGAGGCTCCTATTTTTACCGCCTTTTCTGCTCAACACGGGGAGCGGGTGGTTTCAGTTCACTTGTGTACGTCACGCAACGCTGTGTGCCACGATTCCTTACATGACCCTGACTTTATGGGAACTTGAGTTTTGGGGGTGGAGGGTGGTGGATTTTTGTTATGCAATATGTTCTGGCGGGTTCACTGCGTAATTTTGTGCTTCGGCACTGTGCAACCTCAGGTTTTCCCTATTTAAGTTTGCCATCTGTTCTGGTGGGTATTTTTGTTGCGCTCTTATTTTTGGGTCAATATGTTCTGGCCATGCGAGCGTTAATTATCATCCGGGTTTGTTCCACGTTCCCCTACTGGGTAGCGCATTCTGGTGTACAGGGTGGTCGGGATTGGAATTTGTGTCCTATCCTTTGATCTGCGCTATAGACCTTGATTTTTATTTTTTATTTTTTTGAACTGGTCTGGTTTTCTTTCCTTTCTTCTCCCTTTCTCGTGTCCACTTTCTTTGTCTTTTCTTCTTTTTCTGCTTCCGAGCTTTGGCTTACCACCCCAGCTCCACATGGCATCCACGCTGTGGGTTTTAACTGTCAACGCTAAAGGGCTGAACAAGCCAGAGAAGCGACATGCGGCCCTGTGGGAATTCCAGGCACACAGAGCAGACGTAGTCCTGATTCCGGAAACATTTCTTGGAAGGGTGCGCACCTACTTTTTAAAAACGCTTTTCATCTGGTTATTTTAGCAATTCGCATGCTGGGAAGGCTGGCGGCACTGTGATTTTGATTTCTAGTTCCCTACCTTTTGTATTTCAAGATGTGCTGCTGGATCCCGCTGGATGCTTTGTCTTTCTTAAAGGCTCATTATCTGGAATTGTATACACTTTTGCTTCTGTCTAGCTATCCAACAAAAAGCAGCATGTGGCCTTATGTTCCATCCTGGGCCGCTTGGATGTGTTTCAGGAGGGGGTGCTGCTACTTGGTGGGGATTTCAATATGCCTCTAGACCCTAAGCTGGATACTTCGAAAGGCTAGTATCCCTCTGCCAGTGCTTAGGGATGCACGTCTAGCCCTTTTGGATAGGCGTTTGCTGGATTGCTGGAGAGCTTTGGATCCACAAGGTCGTGACTATACACACCTCAGTCATGTACACACATCATATGCGCGTATAGACTATGTCTTTGTCCCTTTCAGACATTCTCATTTGTTGCAATCTGCTAGTATATGCCCGCAGACTTGGTCGGATCACTGCCCGGAGTTGGTGTCCTTCAGCTCGCCGTTTCATCGCCCAAGAGAGGCCCATTGGCAGTTGAATGAGTCTCTCTTGGATGATCCGCAGGTGCTCTCGGGGTTGCAGTCTGTAATCACTGAGTACTTTCAGTCTAACCTGGATGGGCAGGTGGTTCTGCCCACTGTGTGGGAGGCACATAAGTTGGTAACTCGTGGGTACCTCATTCAGCAGGGTCCTCGCTTGGAGCGGACAGAGGAGATGGAGTCACTGATGTCACGAATTAAGCTGGTAGAACACACACAAGCGCTCGCTTTCTGACGACTCCTATAACAAACTTTTGCAGCTGCGCTCCCAACTTTTGACTGTTTTAGATGTCTGGACTTGGACGACATTCCGTGCGGTTGGACGCCTTTTTTACGAGCACTGTAACAAAAGTGGAAAGTTGCTGGCGAGAGCTTTGCTCAAGTGTAGGGCTGATATATATTAGGGATAGACCGATATATCGGTTTAGCCGATTATCAGCGCCGATATTCAGAAAATTATTATCGGCATTTTATTTGCCGATATTGCCGATATTTGGACAAGTTTGCTCACTGCAGCTGCGACACGCAAGATCCCACAGAACTGTGCGAATCTGGGGCTTCTCCCACATCAGGCTGTAAGCCTTCACTGCAGAATGACCCCTGCTCACTGACCGTATTGTGCATGAGCGTGATGGCACCAGAAATGGGGCTTCCATCCCATCTGGCAGGGAATTCCTTATACAGGAGATGCAGGGTCTATTTTCTACAGCAGGGTCCAGCAACCTAGGACCTCCAGATGTTTTGGAACTGGATTTCTCATGAGGCTCCAAGAACCTAATGAGAAGATGAGCATCATAGCAGATGTAATTCCAAAACGTGGGGCAATATTACAAAGTGACTGCTTAACCAGAGCTGTAATATAACTTTGTAATATAATCCTTGGAGGGCCAAGGTTGCTGGACCCCTTACATACAGGATCATATGATGGCTCTTTAAGAAAGCCAAAGACACTGTCTGATTGTTTGTTTGTAAAAAATAAAAGATTAAGTAAAATAAAAATTCTTATTAAATTGAATAAATGAAGTGGACGTGGTGCAAGGTTTACATGATAAACACATTGGGCTATATTACAATCTTTGCGCAAAAACGCTTGCGCAAAGCGTAAAGTTTTGCACCAAGCGTTAAACGTTTGCGTGCGCAAATCACCGCTGGCATTACAATCCTCGCGCGTTTTTGATCCAATCAATCACGCACATAAACCGGACGCGCCCAAATGCTCACCGTTGCGCGCAGAAATCAGTGTGCTGTCATTTTTTTTCACGCAATTCAGCCAATCAGAATTAAGAACCACAACCACAAGTCAGCATATATGCTGCAGCAATAATACATGCACGCACAACTTCTCCATTTTATTGGTTTGGGTATGAGTGGAATGTGTAACTATACTTTGCTGCATTTTTTTTTTGGCTGGTGTACTTGGTTTCGGCCAGGACGTTTCAGCTTTTAGGAGTTGCTAAAATTATACGCGCAAATGCTGTGCGTTACAAACTGCGCATAGATTGTAATACCATCCGCGTACCAGCGCACAAAGGCATTTGCGCTCACAATGTTAAGTATAGATCGCGCGACGCACAGTAAGCTCACGCAGGGTTCGCAAGTTCACCCGCGGTAGACGATTATGTGCGTTTGTTGCGCTGACTATGTAATATGGCATTCGGCGTAAAAGGGTTTTGCCCCTCGCGTTAAATTGTTTTTTTGCACCGGTGGAAACGTTTGCACGAAGATTGTTGTTTAGGCCATTGAGTTCATGGCATAGTCAGATTTGTGCTGTTTTTTTCAGAACTTTCAATTTACAGAATATCGGCACCAAATATCGGCCAGATAACTGCCGATAATCTGTATCGGCCATGAAAAAATGATATCGGTCTATCCCTAATATATATACAGCGCATTCGCCGTCCTTCAGGTACAATTGTTTCTCACTCTAAAGATTTACTAGCAACGTTTCGTGACCATTTCACGGAGTTATACGGCGCAGGCCATACTGCACGAGACGTGTCCTTGCACAGGCGTATAGATGATTACCTTCGGGCTCATACCCCTAACAGACTCCCTGTTGTCGCGTACATTAATGGAGATACCTCTGACTTTTGAGGAATTGGCAGAAGCAATCAAATCTTCCCCGGTGGGCAAGGCCCCCGGGCCCTGATGGCCTATCCATTAAATATTACAAATCCAATTTGAGCTTCCTAGCGCCCCATTGGCTTACTACCTTTAATTCCCTGCTAGAGGGCTCTGATTTTCATTCTCAGCCCGTGTCACTGTCTCGCTGCTAAACCTGGATATGAAGCTGCTCGCCAAGATTTTGGCGAAAAGGTTACAACCGCATGTTCGCCGCTTGGTCCATCCAGACCAAAGTGGGTTTACACCCATCCGAGAGGCTCGGGATAATATGGCTAGGGCCATTGCCCTCATTCATCATGCCTCTACTCGCCCTACTTTGTCTTCCTTGCTGTTGTCCACAGACGCAGACAAGGCATTCGACAGGGTGAGTTGGCCCTTTTTTATTTGCTACACTGCGGCGCATGGGCCTTGGCCGTAACATGATTCGTTGGATCAGCGCGCTATACTCCGCCTTCTGCCCGTATTTGCGTCAATGACTCACTCAGATCCGCTCCCAGTTCGAAATGGCACCAGGCAGGGATGTCCCTTGTCCCCTTTGCTGTTCGCCCTTTCCCTTGAACCCTTTCTCCACGCTATTCGCTCTAATCCTTCTGTTCATGGGTTTGAGGTGGGAGGGTGGATCACAAAGTCGCCACCTATGCAGATGACCTGCTGTTTTTTGCTTCTCAACCGGCGGTGTTATTGCTGAATATAGTGGTGGAGTTCGATGCCTATGGTGAATTAAGCAATTTGAAAATCAATGTGAACAAGTTGGAAATTTTGCCGCTTTCAATTTCTTCAGCAGACGGTCGTGTACTGGCGGAGTGCGGATCCTTTGACATACCTGGGCATCGAGCTCTCGTCTACTTGTTCGAGATTATACGCGGTTAACTTCCCTCTTCTTTTACAAGCGTTAGAGACGGACCTCAATGCATGGGCATATTCACATATTACCTGGTTTGATGGATTCAGGTGATAAAGATGAATGTTTTGCCCCGCGTTCTTTACCTTCTGCAAACCATTCCAGTAACGGTCCTATCCGCTTTCTTTCGGGCACTTCAGAAATTATTCCAATATCATGTCTGGAATGGCAAATCCCCTAGGATTCGGTTATCTCTCCACTAGACCCAAGTCAGAAGGGGGGGGGGTCGCTGTGCCGCATATGCGTAATTATTACTATGCTTGTCACTTGCAGCGGATCATGGAAAGGGGAACTGCCCCACCTGACAAGCTGTGGGTAGCTGTGGAACGTGGGTCTACTGGGACCCCGTTGGATACGTTACCTTGGCTTCCCCGCTTGGTACTGTTGGCCGTGGCCCTGACGCATCCCACTGTGGGTTCGACGCTTAAGGTGTGGAGGCGTTTGGTGTCCACTACTTCGGTGGCCCCTTTCCCGGTATTCTCGCCACGTTTGCAGATTTTTGATCCGCAGGGAGTTCGGTTGGCAGAGCTTCCATGTCATTTTGTAGAGGGCTCAGAAGCCAAGCCATTGAGAGATCTGCAGATTTCATGCCCAGACACTTCTTTCGGCTTTTCATCACCACCGCTTGCTTTCCTATTTGCACAGCTGGGCCCCGCTGTCGGATTACACCTGCCCCTTGACTCCATTTGAGAGGTTATGGGATAGACGACAGGTGCCAGCGCATGCTATTTCCCTGCTGTATGGCCTGATACAATCTCTCGCGCCAATACGGCCCTCCTTTAGGGATAGGTGGGAATCAGACTTGGGGGGGAATTCTCGGATGAAGACTGGGACAAACGGTGTCGCCTAACTCACTCCTGCTCTATTTCGTCAGACGCAAGAAACTGCATATAAGGTGCTTTCTAGATGGTATAGGACTCCTGATTGCTTACGACGATGGTTCCCTGCCTTAGATGACTGCTGTTGGAGATGTGGGGCTGCGGAGGTGGACTTCCTCCACATCTGGTGGCGATGTCCAACGTTGCTACCTTTTGGCAGGCCGTCCATAATACCGTGAGTCAACTGATTGTCCCTCCTTTATGCTTTGGTCCGGAGGCCTATCTGTTGCACCATGTACCATTTGGGTTAGAAACATACAAACGCTCTCTGGCAATCCGGCTTGTCAATGCTGCTAAAGCAGTTATCCCTAGGTCCTGGAAACTGGCGATCACTCCTCCACTGAGGGATTGGTTGCGTGAGATCGATTTGATCCGCTCCTATGATGCCCTGATTCACGAAGCTAGGGATCCGTATCCACAACATGCCCGAAGATCGTTCTATTGGACCTCTGGGGTGATGCCACATTGCCCTCAACCTACTGAGCACTAACTGTATATTTCTAGCGTCAGGTTTTGTTATATAATTTTCACCTGCAATGGGGGGTGTGGGATGTCACACCCTTTGTTTTTTTTTTTCTGTATCTCGCAGATGTACTTTGGCTGTTAAGTATTTCATATTGCATTTTCTTTGTCTGCACTTTTCTTTCTATATTGAAAAAACAATAAACTATTTAAAAAAAAATACTGACATTAATACGTAACACAGATATATACGGCGAAGAAATGGTTAATAAAGCTGTTCTTTTGCTTAAGTCCCGCTCAGGCTCGGTAATTTGTGTCCTAGGGTACCTGGGTACTAAGTCCACTGGCCAGTGGATGGACAAAATATCTACGACTAGTCAACATTGGGGCCCTGCAATTTGAAGCAATCAATACGTGCGCACTGTTATTAGAGTTGTAGGCCTGATGCCTCTCACCCAACCGATGAACAGATTGTCACGGACCGGTGTGCTCTGCCAGAAAGTCCCTCTCTGCCGTCTGGAACCCGATGCTGCCGAAATCCACGCTCCCGAACCGAATCTCCTCAGCCAAGAAAAATGCTGACAGCACTCCGCTCCGTCTGCGGCCTCCTTACACGAGGTCCTTCTCCAACACTCTCTTGTCACTGGAACAGCTCAGCGGGACACACTGCAGTTCGATTACACACTCTCCCCGATCTTTCCAGCACAGGATGCCGCCGATTCTCAGCTCCAATCTAGCCTGGATCCCGGACAGTGTCTCTCTCGTAACCAAACTCATGCACCCCTCTCCTCGTGCTGCACATGAGGCTTTTCACTTGCTGGCGCCAGCGCGCTTGCTTCCTTCCCCTCTCCCAAGTCCATAAGTCCCTTTATAGTCTTTCACATGCATTACGCTCTGGTACCCTCTAGAGGCAATATGGTTTCAGTTCTCATCCATTTAAACACAGCGCTACACTCTCCCCCCCCAACTCTTGTGTCCCTCCAAGGCATATAACATATTTAGGTCACATAAACAACTTTTACATTAAACCCCTTGAACACCTTCATTGCCAGTATTAAGATATAAATTTTTACAACGTGCAACCAGTGTGTCAAACAGGGAGAACTCCCACCAAGGTGTGCCGGTGGCCTGAACTGAATTCAAATGCCTAGACACCTCTGCAAGTAGGGCTGCCACTTCGGGCAACCTTCGCACCGTTGTTACAGCTTCCTCTGTGCTATGTCCCGGTGAATCGTACGGGAGTCTCTGAGGGGGTCGTATTGAACGTTTAGGCTCAGATTCTGTGTGATCCTCTTCAGACGGGAGAGCTGACTACAGGCTCAATTCTCTCCATTGTCGGAGCAGGTGCATCTTCAGAGTATGAGCCTTCCAGAGAAGGCATAGAACTGTAATCCACAGATACGTCTTCAGGTGCTTCAGGAGTAAATTCAGGAGTGTCAGGCCTCAGATTACTCGCACACTGATCAGAGACCGGATTGACATTCTCAGGCTCAGGTGGCCACACCCAGCCCAGGTTCCACCCTTCTTCACGTTCTCCAACAGAACGCAACTGTTGAGACCGAGTAACAGGAGCCGAACGAGAAATAGGCAGATCAGGCAAAGAAAGTTAGTCTCCAACCGGTACCCGTACAGCTTCTCTTAAAGGCAGAAGATGATTTCTGTGCTAATTCTTCAGTGGCCCAGACTTTCCATCCGGACGAACTTGATACACTGGCAGGCCAGACAGCTGTTTACAAACTATGTCGATTTGGGAACTCCATCTGTCAGCCAGTTTGTTTCTCCCAGAGACCCCCAGATTTTTCAACTAAACCTGATCACCAGGTTGTAAGTCCTGTACTCGAACCCTCAAATCGTAGTTCTGTTTATTTCTCTATTCTCCAAGGTCGAACGGGCCTGTTCAAATGCAGAAGCTAAATTCTTCCTCAGTCTGTCCACGTAATTTCGGTAGGAAGTGACAGATGTCTGATCGAGGGATAGACCAAAGGCTAAATCTACCGGCAACCGAGCTTCTCTCCCAAACATGAGATTGTAATACTGGCTGTCCACTGGATCTGTAGTCGGACGACCGACTGTTTCTTCTGATGTTGGTCGTACGATAAACTCCGACTACCCTTGTCCACTGTAAGCGATTTTATCGGGCGACTAAGGGACGATCCAGATGAGGTGGAGTAAATAGTTCATTCTGGTTTTTGCAGAGACAATAGTGTTCTGCTCTTCGACACTGCTGCGTTACACTTCGTGTGTGTGATGGACATACTGCTGCGTACACGTTGTGTGTCTGACTCACTATGGATTATCTTGAGGCGGCGGAGCTGTTCTTCTTGGTAGAAAATCCATACCTGATACAATGCAGGCTGAAGCGGAAACGTCGGTGTTGGGTGAACCCAATATTGCAGAAAAGGACCCGATTAGGGGAGTTCCACCATCTGAGAGAAAGGGGGGGTGTGAGGGTCCGGAGAACGAGCAAAAGCACTAGTGGCTTGCTCTGCGTTAGGGGCCCGCTCAGGTCTCACAAGGTTTTAGCTTGTATGTGCCATTACAGGGATGAATGTTCCATATGCAAATCAGCCTGCTCTCACCCAAAAAGGGTGGCCAGTGCTGACTGCCAAGGACTTCATCCCTGCACGAGAGGTGCAGCAACTCCCGACGATCGTTTCGGCCTTGTTAGGCCTCGTCAGGAGGGTATAGCTGACACCACTCTAGGCACACCAAGCAAGGGGTCCACGTCTGGATGACCCTGTATACTTAGTGAGAGAAAGGGGGGGTGTGAGGGTCCTGAGGACGAGCAACAGCTTGGAACATTCATCCCTGTAATGGCACATACAAGCTAAAACCTTGTGAGACTTGAGTGGGCCCCCACCGTAGAGCAGGCCACTAGTGCTGTTGCTCTTCTTCAGGATCCTCACACACACCCTTTTCTCACTAGGAGTTCCATCTGCATGAAGAACTCCATATAGACGCTGCAAAGTTCTTTGATTACTATCGGATGGTTCCGGAGACCTTCAACTACATTTTAGAATCTGTTGGTCCATCTATAGAGAAGTCTTCTAATTTCAGAGAGACAATACCCCCCGTGGAACGACTAACCATCACTCTTCGGTAAGTGACTTTATAACCTTTTTTATAGAAATTATATAACTCCATTTTGCCTACACGATCTGTGTATATATAATTATATATTACGCGCACACACACATCATGTAGGTAATGGAGGTGTATATATTAAACACACACTGAACTCCATTGCCTACAGTGATCTGTATATGACTTGTGAATATGAGACATATCAGAAAAATAAAATGACACTCACTACAGTAGTGTAATATAAACATTATTTGAGTCACCTACTGTAACCTTTTTTTAAAATTTAGATCATAACTTTTTTTGATAATTCTAAAACATTTGGTTAACATATAAAGAATTGTAAACGCTATTTTCAAAAATATTTACGGCAGGTTTGTGTCATTGGGTGCTGAATCAAAAGAGTGGTGGAATAACTCCCTCAAGCCAGGGTTAAAGAATGGTTCTGATACCGGTGGTGTGGGTTGAAGTGGAGCAGCAGCACTTCTTGGATTGGTTCCAGGGTAGAGGAAGTCTGGGTTGCTCGGTTTGACTTGGGACGGTGTAGATCATCTTCCTCATCGCTTACGAATTGAAGTAATTTCCTGCAAACGGAATTTTGACGTTCCATTGGAATCCTATTGGAGTGGAACCATGCTGACTAGAAAGTGGAAATTGCTGTTCCCCCTCATCTGTACACTTTCCGACAGGATTTTCATTTTCTCCTTTTTCTATCCGCACCAGATTTTCTTCGGTAGGTTTCTCAATTCTACGTCTCTTCAATGGACGTGTGCGTTGTGGCTGCTGGCTACTGGTTCTAGGTTCGCTCAAATCTTGGGTGTTTGGGGTATGTGGTAGAGAAAAGGGCGAAACCTCGGTTTGCAATTCTTGAGTCTCACTACAATTTCCCTCCTCCACATTTGGTGTGAAACTCTGCGCTGGTGATACATTGCCCTCTAGTTGTCGCAGCTCCACTGTATCAACACTAAAGAGCATTTGTTCGTAAAATGCCTAACTGGGAGCAAATCCAGATGCCTCTACATCTCCTGACTTGCTAGATAGAATTTTTTTATACTCCCTGTGGAAAACGTCATGGAGGTTCCTCCAACGTTTCTTCACCTCTTCCACTGTAATAAAAAGAATGTTTGATTTGAGAATGTAAATGACAATATTTTGTGGATTGATTATGTGTATTTACTAATGTTATGTATGTTATTTCAGATAGTTGACAACAGGATCGTCATTCAAAACACTTGGCTATTCTTTTAGAATAGCGGGTGGGACGGTTCGTGAGGAGGATGGAGGGTGTGGTGGTACGACATCTACCTTTTGAAGAGGAGGAGGCGGAGTGTTATTTTATGGCAGATGGTGTTCACCTGACAGATGTGGGCAAGGATCTGTTCATCCTGGGGCTCAAGGAAGGGATAGAACAAGCCCTGTTTTTTCTTGGTGGGGGAGCTCTCCCATAAGGGGGTTATGGGAGGAGCTCGTGGCGGGGGCTTGTAGGCAGTGCTGGCTAGGGGTTCCTTTTTAGTTAGGATTACTTTGTTAGATGGTTGGGAGTTGGGTAGATTTTTGGTGGTTGGTTTGGAGGTGTGTGGGGGTTGTGGGGAGTCCTCTTTCAGCACTGGATTATTGTTTTAATTTGTTATTAGAATTATGTTATTTTGGTGGGGTTTTTAGTGTGGAGTTTAGCTGTGGCCTATATATAATAAATATATATATTATTCCACAGTTATGTGTTTGCGTATTTTTTGTGTTTCTTGTCTCCCGTAGTCCGACCCGGTCATCAGTAGGCGACTTAAGGGGGGTTTGCGAGGGTCCTGAGGACGAGCAACAGCACTAGTGGTCTGCTCTACGGTGGGTGCCCGCTCAGGTCTCACAAGGTTTTAGCTTGCTTGTGCCATTACAGGGATGAATGCTCCATATACAAATCAGCCTGCTCTCACCCAAAAAGGGTTACCAGTACTGATTGCCAAGGACGTCATCCCTGCACGAGAGGTGCAGCAACCCACAACGATCGTTTCGGCCTTGTTAGCCCTCGTCAGGAGGGTATAGCTGACAACCCTGCAGAGCAGGCCACTAGTGCTGTTGCTCGTACTCAGGATCCTCACACCCCCCCCCCTTTCTCTCACTATAAGTGTTACCGGAATCCACTCAGTTCTGTCGGGAGAAAGGTCGGCCCGGTGCGGACAATGGCTATCAGGAAAGGCGTACTTTATTTAACGTCAACTCTCAGCCAGGATTGAATCGCAAAGACTGAGTGACGTGAACACACAAACCTAACATTTTATACGTGAATGGTTAAACCGGTACATCCCAATCCCCCACCCATGGGAGACACTTGCCCACCCCACGTGGGTTTGTACCTTCCCCTTGCTAAATACAAAGACATTCCACAAATTGGCAGCTTTCACATACAGTTATGACAATTGGATAATTTAACATCCCGCCAGATCCTGTCTCTCTCTGGTTCCAGAAGCTTGTTTACTGTAGTTACTGATAAGGGCACAGATGTTTTTAACGAGGGCTTTTGTTCTCGTCTGTGGCTCTATGACCTTGATGTAGCTAAATTAGTATTCTGACACTTTTGCTTATGTTGGCCGGATTTTGCTTCTTTAATTGCTCTGCTAGTGAATATCTGGAATGTCTGACTTCTATGTAAATTCTTCTAAATTCAACTAATTCTCGCTATTTACAATTCCGTATATCTTGGCCTAACTCTAGATGGCTGCGGAGAACAAGATGGCGGCTAATTTCTGGTCCACTTCTGTTACAGAAGTTTACAGGGTCATCCAGACGTGGACCCCTTGCTTGATGTGCCTAGATGGGTGTCAGCTATACCCTCCTTGTGACGAAACCGAAACCGTCACTTCAAAGTTTATTTACATTTATTTTCTTTACAGTTTATTGTCTCTGTGTATAGTGTAGAGTGTTGTGTGATGTGGCATGCTGTGTCAAAGTGTGTATCTGTATGTTACAGTATAAGTTGTTCTGTTTTGCACTCCCAAAACCGTAGGAGAGGACCCTTGCTCAAGAGCTTGCACACTAACCTTTTGTGTTTCCCTCTCTGTAAGAAAACTCCTGTTCCCCTAGGTCTAGCAGAGTGTTTAGATAAAGACGCATGTGTAAACACTCCATTGTGTTGAATGCCCTTTCTATTGTTCTGACTGGAGACTCTTGATGTTATCTGTAATGTGTTCGTTAAGGGAGGGGCTGAGTCTGTTTTGCCTGTAATTGTGAAAAACAACGCATTCTCCATTTGGATTTCGAATGAGAAACCTCTACATAGTACGTGTCGTCTACTGTGTGTGGAAATATCTCCTGTGTACAGCGGAAAGGGCGCTCAGACGGAGGGTACAGCGCTTGGGGTACCCAGAATCCGTAACACTCCTGACAAGGCCTAACAAGGCCGAAACCATCGGGGGTTGCTGCACCTCTTGTGCAGGGATGACGTCCTTGGCAGTCAGTACTGGCCACCCTCATTAGGTGAGAGCAGGCTGATTTGCATATGGAGCATTCATCCTCGTAATGGCACAAGTAAGAAAAAACCTTGCGAGACCCGAGCGGGCACCCACCGTAGAGCTGGCCACTAGTGCTGTTGCTCTTCCTCCGGATCCTCACCCCCCCTTTCTCTTATTAACAACTAAGCATACAGATTCCCTATTTGCAACTGGCTGCATCTCTAGTCAGCCTCAACTGGGAGACAAAATGGATGACCAACTGTCAACAGCCAACCGCCAAAAGAAACACCCAACTCCCCCCCCCCCCCCATTGGCAGCCAGCACAACTACACCAGAGGAACTGTCAAATTACCAAAGTGCTTATCTAATGAAGAAGGTGATATGAGCTTCTCAATCAAGATATTATTGGCGTTGCATCATCAGACAGCAGGACAACGTTCAAATCTTGGCGAGTCTTTTTCCAGTCTGAGACACTGTCAGACACCCAGAAACACTGGCAACGACACTCAGAATCACTGAAACTAACAAAGGCACACACACCCCTGTTAAAATGTCAGGTTTCTACCTCCACCTAAAAGATTTCAGTTTGGTTTTCATTGAGTTCTACAGTTTATAGGTCACATTAAAGGTGGAAAAAGTTCTGAATGTGTTATCCTCTATTTTTTAACATCACAGAAAGCTGAACCTTTTAACAGGGCTGTATAGACTTTTGCTATCCACTGTAGACCTAGATGCTGACGACACACACACACACACACACACACCACACACACACATACACATACACACTTAAAG
>RXON01001964.1:0-19407 GCA_009667805.1 Leptobrachium leishanense | reverse complement strand
CTTCATCTTACCTGTGGTCAAGGAGGACCTTGTATATTCGGTCATCTCCTTGAAGATGCCTTCCCAAATAACTGACCCTCAGTTTTGGGACCAGGCTCATTATTATTATTATCATCATTTATATGGCGCCAACAGTTTATTATGCGCTAAGGTCGCCACTTTAGGGTCGATTCTGAGGAGAATTGTGCGTCTCCTTTTCGCTTGATAAAGCTGTGTTATGTTACCATAAACACAGACTAATCTCTATACCCAGCCCCTGTGTTCAAGCAGGTCTGGTTTCATTCAGGCCCATCTTTAGCGCAGGGAAAAAGGGGCAGCTGCCCTGGGCCCAGTCAGTGTTATGGGGCCCAAAGCAGCTGCTCCTGAGTCCTTGAGCCGGCAAAAATCGTGGTGGTATGGGCTGCCTCCCCTCTGTGGTGATGGGACCACAGCGGGGAGATGAGGCCTCGCGAGAGAGGTGAGGCATCTTGGGAGCTGCGTTTGGCTCCTCCCCTCCTCCTCACCATGCAGTTCCCCTGTACGGAGACAGGATTCAGGAAGCAGTCAGTGCTTCTGCTCAGCCCTGCTCTGCTCTGCCAGCCTGAGAGAGACAGCCTGAGCCTATAGCAAGCATGCAGTAAGAAGCAGGGCTCTGCTTACAAGACCCCCTGCTCCCCCACCCCTCCAGCTTGGGTATGTCACATGTTCATATATGTGTGTGTGTGTGTGGATATGTATGAATGTGTGTGGATATGTATGTGTGTGTGGGTATGTATGTGTGTGCGTGTGTGGATTATGTATATATGGTGTGTGTGGATTATGTATATATGGTGTGTGAGTGTAGATTATGTGCATATATGATGCATGTGTGTGATGTGTCTGTATATGGAGTGGAACTGTGTGTGATGTAAATATCAAGTGTATATATGATATGTGTGTGTGTGATGTGTATTATGTGTAAGTGTATGTAGCGTGGTTTAAAACTCTGTTGCTGTATTGCTCGGGTTTGGCCACCAGAGGGAGACAAGCGCAATGTAAACTATACTGGACACAATGGGACTACGTTTTCCAGCATGCTTTGGGGCAGAGACAGGACGTGGGTGGGGAAGGAGGAAAGGACATCCGCAGCCTCTCTCGAAGGAGAGCCAGTGTGAGCCGAGCGGTGAACAGAGTAAGATGCACGTGAGACTGTGAGCGATTGTTACCAGGCCGGAAAGCAGGCGCTGCATTGCCGACGCTGGGGGTCGATACAGTGACTTGCCAGAGACCTAGTAATGCACCGCTGAGAGGTTTTGCACAGACACAGAGTTCCAGATTGGACCCCGAGTAAGGAGAACGCGATGATCCACTGGGAGTGCAGGCGGTAGGCCGTAGATCTTGTTGAAGAAGATGGACAAGCAGGAGAAGTGGATCCGGTGGCACAGAGTCCCAGTATAATCCAGCGGAGAGACGTCCTTGATCGGGCAGCGGAACAGATTGTCTGGCGGATGGGTGAGAGGCCTTCCAGGCCACAGTCAAAGTTTAACGAAGCACGCTGCAGTATTGCTTAAATCTACAGGGCCCCAACGTGACTAGTCGAAGATTTATTAAATCCATTCACTGGCCAGTCGAATATAGTACCTGGGTACCTGAGCTCACACACACACACTTTTTGGGACATAACCTGCACGGGACTTACACTCCAGAAACAAAGGGGTTAAAACCTTTCTTTTACCGCTGCGCATTTCTCGCATTGCGAAATCCTGTTTTCCATATACCGTGCTTACTTTATATATGCCGCTTTATTGAGACCAGTAAAGTATATAATTTAGAAAATCCACAACAGTGCTGGTGTATATTTATTCCCTAGTGCGGAGAGACTAACCCGAGGTTAAATTCAGCGGCTCCTCCGGGAGTGAGCGCTACATGTATATAATGTGGAAATGTGTATATGATGCAAGTGTGTGTATATGATGTATATATGATGTGTACATGTACAGTATATAGAATGTGTATATAGGATGTATATACAATAGTACGTATAAATACACTTATATATGATGTGTACACACAGAGATATTGTGTTATTGTA
The DNA here is from genome assembly GCA_009667805.1 of Leptobrachium leishanense. Lineage (NCBI taxonomy): Eukaryota > Metazoa > Chordata > Amphibia > Anura > Megophryidae > Leptobrachium > Leptobrachium leishanense. The sequence goes on along the minus strand of RXON01001964.1, from coordinate 17,357 downwards.
TTTTTCTTACAGTACGTGTATAAAGGATGCGTAATTGTAAAAAAAATCTATCAGGGTTATTCAGAGATCCGAATTGTGGATGAAAGGTAACCGAACGCTGAAATTCAGTGTACGGTTACCTTTCCTGGCCATTCGGCTATTCAGAGAGCAGGCAATTCGCCAAATCCTGGCGAATTGCCTGCACATACGGTGCCTGTTCGGTGCCTGTTCGAGGGCAGAGAAATCCCCATATAAAAGCAATGCTTCGTCTATTCAGAGAACACAAACCAGCAGTGAAAGGTTCCCCTAATGCCCTGCCATTCAGTGGTTTCATTCGACAGGTTTATTCAGGCGAATCCATAGGCTTCAATGTTAAAATATTCCCGTTTTAATTCAATATCTAATAAACCGCTTATTATTTTATTCTGCAGTAAAGAGTCTCTTTATTTATAGATTTTTTTAGGATATTATAGGCATTTTTCGGGATTTTTGTCCGAAAATAGTTTTTTTTCCTTGTTCTTTAAATGTTTTCTTTTTTCTGTAACAGCCCTTTTTATTGTCATTCATTGGATCATATATAAATTTCAGACATTTTCGTTCTGTAGTTTCTTTGCAAACAGCGTTTCCCTTTTCAAACATTCAAGCAAACAGTTTTTTTTTTCACTCCATTCGTCTGCAGTGTTGGCTTTTTCCGGCGGCTGCTCGGGTCTCTCCGGCGTGTTCGGCAGGGTTAATCCAGATGGTTTTGCGGGTTTTGGTGTGCGTTCGCTGGTTTATGCGGTGAGTGTTCGGCGTTGTTGATCTAGATGTTTTTGCGGGTTTTGGTGTGCGTTCACCTGGTTTTGCAGTGAGTGTTTCGGCGGGTCTGCGGCGGCTTTTCCCTGCACTATGAAGGCCCTGTGGTGCTTGCTGAATACCCCGCAGGGTCGCTGTGACGGGATTGTCAAATCGCATTGGATTGAACAAAAAGTCACCAAACGTGCGGTGACTTTTCGATTCTCTTTGAATAACCCTGTATGTGTGGTTTTTCGCGGTTTCTTTTGGATGGGGTGGAGAGTAAATTCCAATGGGGGGGCCCAAAAAAAATGTTTGCCCAGGGTCCAGTCTATATTAAAGACGGTCCTGGTTTCATTAATGAGGAAAAACCTCAATCAAATCCATTAATTTTACCAATGGACCTTCAAAATCAAGCAATTTATCATGACACCCCTTAAGGTGCCTCTACTCCCCTTTTTCGGGACCAATTTGACTGGTTAAGGATGTGAATAATTTCGGGATCTAACTCGGGGTTACATTAAGCTTATGTGACAAAGTTGGGGCTGGACACTCAGCCCTCAAATTACTTCTGGTTTGTTTATCCATTGACATACGGATATGCTGTTCTATATAACCAGCCACATGCTCTATGTGTGTCCATTCCACTGACCGGGGATGTTTTAATTGCTCTGGTACAAACATTGAATTTCTTACAGCATCTACCGGATCAATAAGCGGTTTTTAGAATCAGTGGAATCAGGTGAGGAAACTGAATGTGAGGCCTCAGGAGAGGAGACCGGATCGTACTCCGGGTCAGAGGAATTCACCTCAGAATCTGACATTGCTTCCTCTCTAGAATGTTCTGAGGAGCTGCCGGTATCTTTTCGCCTCTAGCGCGCTTCCACTTTCTTTGTCAGCCGGAGTTAACTGGCTCCTTTTTTCGTCACAGTGATGTGCTGTGGGAATTCATTACAAGTACGGGTAGACGTAGGTTTTATGAGGGATATTTTTTGGGAGTTGCTCTTCTCCCTCATTGAAGTCTCAGGGACCTCATTATCCTGTCAGGAATCACTAGATAAAAATCTATCTGAAGTTGGGGAAATTATAAATGAACGTCTGGCTGAGAGATTCTCTAGATATTTTAACCACATTATACTCCAAGTATGAGGGAAAAATCCCCATAGAGCCATAACAAGGGCATCTGCCGGGTTATTTACATGGGCATAAGAACGGGGGCACCTGGGGCAACAGGCAGGATCGGGCTAACCATAAACCGCTTATTTTATTTATTTTTAATTACTTATTTCACGTAACTCATTTTAATGGGAAATTTCTCGAGGCAACAAGCCGCGTTGTTCTGCGCATGCGTGAACCGCCGCGAGCGTTACCTCAGAGCAGACCATTGTATGTTCTAAATTCGAGGAAAAACCGACAGGGAGGTAAATTTATATTGGCCATAATCGCTAGCAATAAACAAAATGGAAACTCGCCGTTTAAAACCGGAGTTCTGAACGCAGTGTCTCCTGAGGTAACTCGCCGCGGCGTACTGCGCATGTGCGAGTCACCGCGAGCGTCACCGCAGGCAATGGCACGAAGCTGCACCTCCCCTAATGACGGAGGCACAGGGGAGGCGCGAAAACACCACAAAAGCCGCCGTAAAGACGGACTCGTCCCTCGGAAAAAACAAAATGCTGGAAAGCGAAAAAATAAAGACAGTCATCAAAATGATACAATAAAAATCAATAAAGGCAAAACCAGCCCCTGTACATATAAGCCCTAATGGGGTGACAATAAATAGCAATAAAACACAAGCTAACAGAGTGTGTATATAAATAATGTAAGGAAATAGAATATATGTATATATCTAGACAATAAAGTACAGTGAAACTGCCAAACAATTTAATATTGAGTTTGCTGCTAATACTCATATCAGCGAGCAGCAAAGAAAAGAGGATGAGCCAAGGGTTACCAGGACGATACAATGTATTGTGCTCACTAACACAAACTAACTTCTAAAAACTGTTTCAAGATAGGTGCCCCTTATGCCCATTGTTCTTGAACTGGTTTTGCCACATTGGTCCACGATCTCATGGCAGGAGGCGGCATCCACACCTCTCCAAAAGGCACAGAGGCCATGTAAAGTGTGGGCAAGGGTGCCAAGGAGGGTGAGGGCACAAAGGTAGAGGGAGCTTCGGGTACAATAAGTTTTATGTTAATGTCTATCTCTTTATACAGCTAAACAGTGCATCCTGAGCAAAACAACCCATACACATAATATCAAGAACTTGATCCTGAAGCTTGAGGTTAAAAGCCAATCGCAACTAACCACTGAAACAAGTGCCAGCCAATCACAGCCAACAGAGGGGTCTGTAGAAAAGCAGAATGTCCAGGAAAATGCAACGTCGGCCAAAACCACAGAAGAGAATTTATCACAAAAGAGTGATGTGGGATCAGATAGAGACCCGGTGACCGGTCAGCGCTCCTCCTGCTACTGCGAGAGATCCACAGCAAGAGATGGAGTGTGATCTGAACACAGATACCAACAACCCGAATCAACAGCCCAGAGAACCAGCACAACGAAACCCAAGATGGAAACACCAGAGAGGTAACAGAGGTAATGACATCACGACTTTAATTATGTCAAAGAATAAGAACGACAAAACCGAGTCTACCAAGTTCTATGTATACAGTATATACCCTGCATGGAGCACAGTGTGTCTGGTTCTCTGTGTATACCCTGCATGGAGCACAGTGTTTCTGGTTCTATGTGTATACCCTGCATGGAGCACAGTGTGTCTGGTTCTATGTGTATACCCTGCATGGAGCACAGTGTGTCTGGTTCTCTGTGTATACCCTGCACGGAGCACAGTGTGTCTGGTTCTATGTGTATACCCTGCATGGAGCACAGTGTGTCTGGTTCTATGTGTATACCCTGCATGGAGCACAGTGCGCCTGGTTCTATGTGTATATCCTGCATGGAGCACAGTGTGTCTGGTTCTATGTGTATACCCTGCATGGAGCACAGTGTGCCTGGTTCTCTGTGTATACCCTGCACGGAGCACAGTGTGTCTGGTTCTATGTGTATATCCTGCATGGAGCACAGTGTGTCTGGTTCTATGTGTATACCCTGCATGGAGCACAGTGTGTCTGGTTCTATGTGTATATCCTGCATGGAGCACAGTGTGTCTGGTTCTATGTGTATACCCTGCATGGAGCACAGTGTGTCTGGTTCTATGTGTATACCCTGCATGGAGGACAGTGTGTCTGGTTCTATGTGTATACCCTGCATGGAGCACAGTGCGTCTGGTTCTATGTGTATACCCTGCATGGAGCACAGTGCGTCTGGTTCTATGTGTATACCCTGCATGGAGCACAGTGTGCCTGGTTCTATGTGTATACCCTGCATGGAGCACAGTGCGTCTGGTTCTATGTGTATACCCTGCATGGAGCACAGTGTGCCTGGTTCTATGTGTATACCCTGCATGGAGCACAGTGCGTCTGGTTCTATGTGTATACCCTGCATGGAGCACAGTGCGTCTGGTTCTATGTGTATACCCTGCATGGAGCACAGTGCGTCTGGTTCTATGTGTATACCCTGCATGGAGCACATGTGCCTGGTCTATGTGTATACCCTGCATGGAGCAGTGTGTCTGGTTCTATGTGTATACCCTGCATGGAGCACAGTGCGTCTGGTTCTATGTGTATACCCTGCATGGAGCACAGTGTGCCTGGTTCTATGTGTATACCCTTCATGGAGCACAGTGCGTCTGGTTCTATGTGTATACCCTTCATGGAGCACAGTGCGCCTGGTTCTATGTGTATACCCTGCATGGAGCACAGTGTGCCTGGTTCTATGTGTATACCCTTCATGGAGCACAGTGTGCCTGGTTCTATGTGTATATCCTGCATGGAGCACAGTGTGTCTGGTTCTATGTGTATACCCTGCATGGAGCACAGTGTGCCTGGTTCTATGTATATACCCTGCATGGAGCACAGTGTGCCTGGTTCTATGTGTATACCCTGCATGGAGCACAGTGTGCCTGGTTCTATGTGTATACCCTGCATGGAGCACAGTGTGCCTGGTTCTATGTGTATACCCTGCATGGAGCACAGTGTGTCTGGTTCTATGTGTATACCCTGCATGGAGCACAGTGTGCCTGGTTCTATGTGTATACCCTGCATGGAGCACAGTGCGCCTGGTTCAATGTGTATACCCTGCATGGAGCACAGTGTGCCTGGTTCAATGTGTATACCCTGCATGGAGCACAGTGTGCCTGGTTCAATGTGTATACCCTGCATGGAGCACAGTGCGTCTGGTTCTATGTGTATACCCTGCATGGAGCACAGTGTGCCTGGTTCTATGTGTATACCCTGCATGGTGCAACACATTAGTGGGCACACGTGTCATATGGTATGCAACAGTGTGTCCTGGCCTGGTGCGCTGGTTTCTCAGTGTGTACCTACCATTGCATGAGCACGTGTGTAGCCAGGTTCTCGATGTGTATACCTGCGTGCATGGAGCACACACTGTTCCTGGTCTCTCTGGTGCTCCATGCACATGGATGCACATAGACAGTGTGCCTGGTTCTATGTGTATACCGCTGCATGGAGCACAGTGCAAACCTCGCCTGGTTCTATGTGTATACCCTGCATGGAGCACAGTGCGCGCCTGGTTCAATGATGTATATACTCCCTGCATGGAGCACAGTGTGCCTGGTTCTAATGTGTATACACCTGCCAATGGAGCACAGCCTGGTTCGCCTCCATGGTTCAATGTGTGTATACCCTGCATGGAAGCACCAGTGTGACACGTGCCTGCCATGGCCAACACATGTAGTACCTAGGCACCCGTGCTTGTGCATCACCCCATGCACAGTGATGCCTCAGTGGGTTGCGCTGCGTCAATGTGTATACACCCTGCATGGAGCACCAGTGTGCGCTGGTTCACAGGAGCTGTTATTACCTGCATGCATGGGCACAGTGTGCCTGGTTCTATGTGCATAATACACCTGCATGGAGCACAACGCAATGGTGCCTGGTTTTCTATTATGTTAGTATATACCCTCATGAGCCAGCAGTGCTCTGCAACTGTTCTCCATTATGTGTATACCTGCATGGAGCACAGTGCTGTCTAAGTCAACTATGTTGTATATTCACTGCATGGAGCACAGTGTGTCTGACTCACATGTGTGTATACCCTGGCACATGCGTGTGAGCACAGCTGTGCCTGGTTCTATGTGTATTATACCCTACACAGATGGCACTGGTTGGATTCGCACAGTGCGCCTGGGGTATATCATCATACACCAATCAGTCAGTGTAACCCCTTGCATGGAGCACAGTGCGCCTGTTCAATGTGTATACCCTGCATGGAGCACAGTGTGCCTGGTTCTTATGTGTATTACCCTGCATGGAGCACAGTGTGTCTGGTACTATGTGTATCCCCGAGACTGCCATGCAGTGCGGCCCCAACAGTGTGCCTGGTTAGCTATGTGTATACCCTACATGGAGCACAGTGCGTGTCTGGTTCTCTGTGTATACCCTGCAATGGAGCACGGACATGTGGTCTGGTTCTATGTGTATACCCTGCATGGAGCACAGTGTGCCTGGTTCTATGTGTATACCTGCCATTGGGAGCACAGTGGCGTCTGGTTCTATGTGTTTATACCCTGCATGGAGCACAGTGTGCCTGGTTCTATGTTATACCCTGCATGGAGCAGTGTGTCTGGTTCTATGTGTATACCCTGCATGAGCACAGTGCGTCTGGTTCTATTGTTGCTCCTATTGACCCTGCATTTGTAGCAGTCAGTGTGCCTGGTTCTATGTGATCAACTATGCCCTTCATGCGAGCACAGTGCGTCCTCGGTTTCTATGTGGTATATACCTTCATGGAGGCACAGTGCGCCTGGTATTCTATGAGTATACCCTGCAAGTGAGCCCAGTGTGCTCTGGTTCTATGTGTTATACCCTGCATGGAGCACGAGTGCCTCTGGTTCTATGTGTATACCATGTCATGGAGCACAGGTTGCGCCTGGTCCTCAGTGCACCTAGTGTGTATACCCTGCATGGAGCAGCCCAGTGCCTTCTGTGTTTCTATGTGTATACCCTGCATGGAATAGCACAGGGCGGCCTCCTGGTTCATAGTGCGTATACCCTGCAATGGAGCACAGTGTGCTATCTGGTTTCCATTTGTGTATACCCTGCAATGTGGCAGCACATAGTGGATGCCTGGTTCTATGTGTATACCCTGCATGGAGCACAGTGTTGCCCTCTGGTTCTACGTGTGTTATACCCTTCATGGACAGAGCAGTGCGTCTGGTTCTATGTGTATACCCTGCATGGAGCACAGTGCCGTCTGGTCTATGTGTATACCCTGCATGGCACAGTGTGTCTGGTTCTATGTGTATTACCCTGCATTGAGCACAGTGCGCCTGGTTCTATGTGTATACCCTGCAATGATGGAGCACAGTGCCGCCTGGTTCTATGTGTATACCCTGCATGGAGCACAGTGCGTGTCTGGTTCTATGTGGTATACCCTGCATGGAGCACAGTGCGTCTGGTTCTATGTGTATACCCTGCCATGGAGCCACAGTGCGTCTGGTTCTATGTGTATACCCTGCATGGAGCACAGTGCCTCTGGTTCTATGTGTATACCCTGCATGGGAGCACAGTGCGTCTGCTGGTTCTAATGTGTATACCCTGCATGGAGGCAGTGCTCGTGCGGTCTGTGTTATGTGTATGGTGGCTGCAATGGACACATGCGTCTGGTTCTATGTGGTATACCCTGCATGGAGCACAGTTGCGTCTGGTTCTATGTGTATACCCGCTGATGGCAGGCACAGTGCATGGAGCACACTGTGTGCTTCTGGGTCTATGTGTATACGCCTGCATGGAGCACAGTGCGTCTGTTTCTATGTGTTTATGTTTGTTTTGTATGACCGCATGTGTTCTGGTCTGGTCTATGTGTATACTACACTGTATCACCAAGAGCACTGTGCTCTGGGTTCTATGTATGTGTATACCCTGCAGTCTGCAGTGGAGCAACAGTGCGTCTGTCTAGTGTATACAACATTGAGCCAGAACCTGTCTACCCCTGCAATGCAGAGCACAGTGTGCCTGGTTCTTATGTGAAACTATACCCTGGCATGGAGTCACAGTGTGTCTTTTCTATGTTTGTATACCCTGCATTGGAGCACAGTGTGTCTGGTTCTATGTGTATACCCTGCATGGAGCACAGTGTGTCTGGTTCTATGTGTATACCCTGCATGGAGCACAGTGCGCCTGTTCTATGTGTATACCCTGCATGGAGCACAGTGTCCTGGTTCTATGTGTATACCCTTCATGGAGCAAAGTGCGTTGGTTCTATGTATACCCTGCATGGAGCACAGTGCGCCTGGTTCTATGTGTATACCCTGCATGGAGCACAGTGCGTCTGGTTCTATGTGTATACCCTGCATGGAGCACAGTGTGTCTGTTTTCTGTGTATACCCTGCATGGAGCACAGTGTGTCTGGTTCTATGTGTATACCCTGCATGGAGCACAGTGTGCCTGGTTCTATGTGTATACCCTGCAGGAGCACAGTGCGTCTGGTTCTATGTGTATACCCTGCATGGAGCACAGTGTGCCTGGTTCTATGTGTATATCCTGCATGGAGCACAGTGCCTCTGGTTCTATGTGTATACCCTGCATGGAGCACAGTGCGCCTGGTTCTATGTGTATACCCTGCATGGAGCACAGTGTGTCTGGTTCTATGTGTATACCCTGCATGGAGCACAGTGTGTCTGGTTCTATGTGTATACCCTTCATGGAGCACAGTGTGCCTGGTTCTATGTGTATACCCTGCATGGAGCACAGTGTGTCTGGTTCTATGTGTATACCCTGCATGGAGCACAGTGTGCCTGGTTCTATGTGTATACCCTGCATGGAGCACAGTGTGCCTGGTTCTATGTATATACCCTGCATGGAGCACAGTGTGTCTGGTTCTATGTGTATACCCTGCATGTAGCACAGTGTGCCTGGTTCTATGTGTATACCCTGCATGTAGCACAGTGTGCCTGGTTCTATGTGTATACCCTGCATGGAGCACAGTGCATCTGGTTCTATGTGTATACCCTGCATGGAGCACAGTGTGTCTGGTTCTACGTGTATACCCTGCATGGAGCACAGTGTGTCTGGTTCTATGTGTATACCCTGCATGGAGCACAGTGTGTCTGGTTCTATGTGTATACCCTGCATGTAGCACAGTGTGCCTGGTTCTATGTGTATACCCTGCATGTAGCACAGTGTGCCTGGTTCTATGTGTATACCCTGCATGGAGCACAGTGCATCTGGTTCTATGTGTATACCCTGCATGGAGCACAGTGTGTCTGGTTCTACGTGTATACCCTGCACGGAGCACAGTGTGTGTGTGTACAGTTGCAAGAAAAAGTATGTGAACCCTTTGGGATTATGTGGAGTTTTGCATGAATTGGTCATAAAATGTCTCTGATCTTCATCTAAGTCACAACAATTTGAAAAACACAGTCTGCTTAAAATAATACAACACAAACATTATATGTTTTCATGTTTTTATTGAACAGAACATGTAAACATTCACAGTGCAGGGTGGAAAAAGTATGTGAACCTTTGGACTTAATAACTGGTTGACCCTCCTTTGGCAGCAATAACCTCAACCAAACGTTTCCTGTAGTTGCAGATCAGACCTGCACAACGATCTGGAGTAATTTTGGACCACTCCTCTTCACAAAACTGTTTCAGTGTAGCAATATTCTTGGGATGTTTGGTGTGAATCGCTCTCTTAAGGTCATGCCACAGCATTTCAATGGGGTTGAGGTCAGGACTCTGACTGGGCCACTCCAGAAGGTGTATTTTGTTTTGTTGAAGCCATTCTTTTGTTGAATCACTTGCTTCGGGTCATTGTCCTGTTGCATCACCCATCCTCTGCGGAGCTTCAGTTGGCGGACAGATGGTCTTACGTTTTCCTGCAAAATGTCTTGATAAACTCTGGAATTCATTTTTCCATCAATGACAACAATCCGTCCAGGTCCTGAGGCAGCAAAGCAGCCCCAAACCATGATGCTCCCTCCGCCATGTTTTACAGTGGGGATGAGGTTTTGATGTTGATGTGCTGTGCCTTTTTTTCTCCACACATAGTGTTGTGTGTTTTTTCCAAACAACTTAATTTTGATTTCATCTGTCCACAGAATATTTTGCCAGTTGTGCTGTGGAACATCCAGGTGCTCTTTTGCAAACTTCAAACGTGCTGCAATATTCTTTTTGGACAGCAATGGCTTCCTCCGTGGTGTCCTCCCATGTACTCCATTCTTGTTTAATGTTTTCCTTATTGTAGATGTGTCATCAAAAATGTTAGCATGTACCAGAGATTGCTGTAAGTCTTTAGCTGACACTCTAGGATTCTTCTTTACCTCATTAAGCATTCTGCGCTGTGCTCTTGCAGTCATCTTTACAGGACGACCACGCCTAGGGAAAGTAGCAACAGTGCTGAACTTTCTCCATTTGTAGACAGTCTGTCTTACCGTGGACACATGAACATCAAGGCTTTCGGAGATACTTTTGTAACCCTTTCCAGCTTCATGCAAGTCAACAATTCTTGATCGTAGGTCTTCTGAGAGCTCTTTTCTGCGAGGCATGGTTCACATCAGCAGTGCTTCTTGAAACCAGTACACGTGGGAAAACACGCGCAGCGGAAAAAAGAAAACGGTTAACCCCCCTCAGTTCTGGAGTGTAAGTCCGCAAAATAGCTCCAAAATATAATATATATATATATACAAAGTTTATGGTACCCCCGGGTACTGTGTCGACTGGCCAGTGAAGGGAAAAGAGCAATCTTCGACTAGTCACCATTGGGCCCTGTGAATTTAAACAATATTGCAGCGTGCGTTTCTGTTATAGCTGACTAAGCTAAAACCTGTGCTATCGGTTTAACTAGTGGCTCCGCCCAGGATGACACAGGTCAGAGGGCACGGCAGCCATCTTCAGGGTCAGTGAGTGTGATGCAGTTATGAAGGCAGATGCAGGATCCTGTGTTCCTGTAGTTATCCAAGCCTGTATATAACAGTAAGTGTCCTGCAATAAAGCAATGGTGAACCTGACAGCCTCATATCTGAACAAGCAGAGAGCATAACAGTGGCGACGAGAATGAGATTTGTAAAGGCCTGCTCAGCCTGAAGTAAAGAAAAAAACAAAACAAAAAAAAAAAACAGGGATTGAAAGCCAGATAAAGCACACACTGCCATCCAGCAGCAAGATCATGGCACTGATAGGCACATTAACTGAGTTTGATGGAGAGAAAACTTCCTGGAGCTCCTGGGCTGAGAGATTAGAGCAGTACTTCAGTGCTAACACCAAACTGAGAGACAAGCACTGAGAGACAGGTACACCCCTGAGAGAGACAGGTTGCAGTGTTTCTCACAGCCGTGGGGGCTAACACATATGACACTCTAAGAGACCTTCTGTTCCCTGAGAAACCAGCAAGCAAGGCTCTACAGGAACTCCTGAAACTATTAGAGGATCACTTTCAGCCAAAACCGCTGGAAATTGCAGAAAGATTTCGTTTTTATCAACGGCAGCAGCAGCCGGGTGAAGATATTAAAGCCTATGTGGTGGCCCTTCGCAAATTGGCCTCCACCTGTTCATTTGGGGAGTACCTACCGACAGCTTTGAGAGACAAGTTTGTCCTGGGACTGAATAGTGAAACGATTCAAAGGAAACTTCTGACAGAAAAGGGACTCACCCTTACAAGCGCAGTTGAGATAGCATCAGTCATGGAGATGGCTGTCAGGGATACGGAGGAATTGCACCCTCAGATCCACAAAGAAGGGGTGAAAGAGGACGTTTTCAGAACCGCAGTTGCTACAGCCAACTGGAGATACAGACCCAAACCCACGCCAGCTTGTTACCGGTGCGGTAATACAGACCACGACTCCAAAATCTCGGTTTAAGGATCAACCTTGTCATCAATGTGGAAAAATGGGCCATCTCCAACGGGTTTGCCGTAATAGGAATGTACAAGGACAAAAGCCGCAGTACCCTAAGAAGAAGACTTACAAGGTACAGAAATTGACATCATCTTCATCTGACTCAGACAACGATGAGGCATTACATAGTTTATCTATACATCGTATACACTCGTCACACCCTGCAATGACAGTACAAGTAACCATTGAAGGGAAGAGACTAAAGATGGACGTTGATACAGGAGCTGCAGTGTCAGTTATCACACAAAAACAGTGGAAACATCTTCAGATCCAGGCAACTGTCCGCCCCACTCCAATAAAGCTGCAGACCTACTCAATGCAAGTACTCCATCCACTTGGTTGTGCAAAGGTAAAGGTATCATACAAGGGCCAGACAAAGAGACTACCACTATATATCCTGAGAAACGGAGGACCGCCTCTCTTTGGCAGAGATTGGATCACTCATCTGGGAATGCCAGATATCATCAAGAATCCTTGCAACACCCTGACAGTTCCGTCAGGACATGATGATGGATGGGTGGAATCCTTAAAACAGCGTTTCCCTGAGGTTTTCGTTGACGAGTTAGGGAAAATCAAAAATGACTGTGTGAGGCTCAAGCTGAAACCGGATGCTCATCCCAAATTCTTCAAGGCTCGGACAGTACCGTTTGCCCTTAGAGCGGGAGTGGACGCTGAACTAATCCGGCTAGAAGACAGGGTGTCATTTCCAAGGTAGAGCGCAGTGCTTGGGCATCACCTATTGTTCCAGTAAAGAAATCAAATGGTGAATTGCGCATCTGTGGGGATTTTCGCATGGTGCTGAATAGCCAACTGGAGGTTGACCAGTATCCTCTACCCAGAGTAGATGACATTTTCGCTTCACTTGCTGGGGGACAAAAGTTCACCAAGATTGATCTACGACAAGCTTACTTACAGTTTGAGGTCCACCCCTCTTCTCGAAAATACCTCACCATTAACACTCACAGGGGTTTGTACGAATACAATCGAATGGTGTTTGGCATTGCATCTGCACCAGCCATCTGGCAAAGAAAGATGGATGAAATTTTAGCAGACATTCCCTTCACTCAGTGTCTATTAGACGACATGCTCATCACTGGTCGCACGGACCAAGAACACAAGCAGAATGTAGAGCTCGTTTTACAAAGACTTCAGGACCAAGGTCTCAAGGTAAATTTGACAAAATGTAAATTCATGGTGCCTAAATTGGAGTTTTGTGGCCACTTAGTAGATGCAGAGGGCATTCATACTGTTGAAGACAAGGTCGATGCTTTAGTCAAAGCTCCAGCCCCAACAAGTGTCCATCAACTACGATCCTACCTTGGCCTGCTTAACTACTATAATAAATTTCTTCCAGACCTTGCTCATACATTGTTTCCACTGCATAAGCTCCTGGAGAAACACTCCAGGTGGGACTGGTCAGCTAAATGTCAACATGCTTTTGAGTCCTCTAAACGGAAACTGTTAGCGTCACGTATGCTTGTGCACTACGACCTCCAGAAGCCTCTCACCCTGGCTTGTGATGCCTCTCCTTATGGTCTGGGCGCTGTTCTTTCCCACATCCTACCGGATGGCTCTGAGAAACCGGTGGCCTTCGCCTCCAGATCCTTGACGAAGACAGAGAGCAATTACTCTCAAATTGATAAAGAGGCACTTGCATTGATATGGGCAATTCGGAAGTTTCACCTTTACCTGTATGGTAGAGAGTTTACCATTTTAACGGATCATAAACCGCTTCTTCAAATTTTTAGCCCTGACAAAGGAATCTCTCAGACAACTGCAGCCCGTCTCCAGCGCTACGCCCTGTTCTTGGGAGCATACAGCTACCGCATACAGTATCGAAGTCATGATGACAATGCAAATGCAGATGCAATGTCCCGTCTCACAGAACTGCCTCTAGAGTCGACACCATCAGTCAGAGTTGTAGGTACACCACCTCACACCTCCTTACTTCCAGAGAGATAGCAGCCCATACTGTGAAGGATACCCTTCTGACAAACGTGCTTACCTTTATACGAGACGGCTGGCCTGCGACGGTATCACAGGAACATGAACCTTACTACAGGAAGCGAATGGAATTGTTTGTGAAGGATAATTGTGTCTTATGGGGAGACCGAGTGGTCATTCCAAAAACCCTCCAGAGACACATCTTGGACTTGCTACATACTGGTCACCCTGGAACCACGCGGATGAAACAGAAAGCAAGGGGCTATGTGTGGTGGCCGAACATAGATGCAGATATCACGGCATATGTCAATGCTTGTGTAGGATGTGCACAAACTGCCAGAGACCCTCCTCGAGGATGCATTCAACCCTGGACTTGGCCCACGGTTCCCTGGTTTCGCCTTCACTTGGATTTTGCGGGTCCCATAAGGGGACAAACCTTCTTGATTATAATTGATGCCCACTCAAAATGGCCAGAGGTCATTCCAGTTACCCAGCTGACTACAAAGGCAACAGTTGCCATATTATTGCATCTTTTTGCTTCGTTTGGGTATCCCAGGGAGATTGTCACAGATAATGGTGCCCAATTCACAAGTCAGGAGTTCCAGAGTTTTTGTTACGGTGCATAATATCAAGCACAAATTAACCGCCCCCTATCACCCAGCCACCAATGGGCAAGCAGAGCGGTTTGTACAAACTTTCAAGAACTATTTCAAGGCCTCAGTGGCTGTGACTAGCCAGAGGTCCATATCGCCTCAGCAGTTAGACTCTTTCCTGTTTACTTACAGAACTACACCACATGCCACCACTGGTACGACACCAGCTGAGCTTATGTTGGGAAGACAGCCATGGACTGCTTTTGACATGCTTCGCCCTCAGACCGTTCATGAACATGTATTACAATCCCAAGAAAAGATGGTGAAGTCCAAAGAGTCTCCTGTTTTTGCAACCCACCAGGAGGTCTGGACTCGATCGTATGGATCTGCCAACAGTCGGTGGCTGCCTGCTACCGTTGCAGAATCTTTGGGACCCAAGATGTACAGAGTCCGCCTGGAAGATGGTTCCATTACCAGACGACATGTAGACCAGCTACGGTCTCGTTTACGGGTGCCTGAACCCTTAACGTCCCCAACCCTACGGGGTCCGGTGTCCACATCTAATGCGTCGGAGGACATCTGGAATGGTGTCTGGGTTGACTCGGAAACTTTGGACTCGTCTCCTGTGGGTATTTGTGACTCTGGTTCAGAGGTTCCCCCTGACCCCTCTGTACCCTCCTTGACCCCACCAGTTGATCTTTCATCCAATCCTACCGCCTCCAACACCCCGCCTGCTGGTGGACGTCCCCAACGTCACCGACGCCCTCCTGACCGCTTACTTCTTCAAGAACGGATAAGAGACTTCCGTCGGTCCTCGCGTAGGGCCCAGAAAGATGTGGATGATGATTTGGCCCCGCAATTTTCTTCAGAAGACTAGTCATCAGTTTTTCAGTGACACTCTCCAAGTTCCTCAGATGAACTGTGTTCGATTGTTCTGGTTGTTGATTTGTTACTAGGTTTTTGTTATGTTGTTCTGTTTTGTTTTTGGGGTGGGGAGGAAGGTGTTATAGCTGACTATGCTAAACCTGTGCTATCACTTTAACTAGTGGCTCCGCCCAGGATGACACAGGTCAGAGGGCACGGCAGCCATCTTCAGGGTCAGTGAGTGTGATGCAGTTATGAAGGCAGATGCATGATCCTGTGTTCCTGTAGTTATCCAAGCCTGTATATAACAGTAAGTGTCCTGCAATAAAGCAATGGTGAACCTGACAGCCCAGCCTCATATCTGAACAAGCAGAGATCATAACAGTTTCTGTTTTGGAACTGTGGCCTGGAGGCCTCTCACCCATCCGACGAACGAACTGTCCAGCACTCGATGCCTCGACCAAAGGATCTTCTCCGCTGTGTACTGGGACTCTGTGACACCGAATCTACTCCCTGCTTGCCAAATCTCCGCAACTGGAACAATCGATCCGCTGCCTGCACTCCCAAACAGCGCGGCCTCCGAACGCAGGGTCCTGCCAGAACCAGATTGTCCTCCAGACCTCTCAACACTGGGTAGGTAGGTCACAGCACAATTTCTGTCCCGATCTCCAGCACCAATAAGACAGCATCTGTACTCCGGCATGGGTGCGATCCCTGACAGCTCCAACGTGCGTCTTCCACCTTTCACTGCTCCACTCACTCTCCACGCGCCAAACACGACGCTCCCCAGTATATACTCCTCTTTGTACCACCCACTTCCTGTCCTCACGCAAAGGGTGATGGGAGATGGAGTCCACTCTGTCCAGCATATTCCACAATGTTTCCCTCTGGTGGCAGCAATAGTTCAATGCACCAGAATACAGATTTTAAAGCAGCGCTACACACACTTACATTTTTTTACAGGAACCCCGTTTAATCAGAGCATCGAGTAATTAAACTCCTGGCATATTGATTCAAAACAGGAATGGTTTTACAGGTGGAGCCACTGACATTTTTTTTCTCCTTACTCTTGTTTTCTGTCTGGTTTTCCCTAGTTTTGGGTTTGGCCGGGGTCACTGCTCATGGCATGAGTTCATACCTAGATCCTACACAGGTTGCACAGGCAGTCCGACTCCTCCAAGATGGCACATCAATACGTGCATTGCCAGAAGGTCTACTGCGTCACCAGCACAGTCTGAGGATCATGAAGGAGATTCCAGATGACAGGCTGGTTGCTGGTGCAGTGGGTCCTGGGTTCCTCCTGGTGCTCAGCAATGCCCGGCCTCATGTGGCCAGTTCCTGGAGGATGAAGGGATTGATAACATTGAATGGCCCTCACGCTCACCTGACCTCAATCCAATAGAACACTCTGGAACATTAGGTTTCAGTCCATTCGACGCCGCCAGGTCGCACCTCAGTCTGTGCAGGAGCTCCGTGATGTCCTGGTCCAGATCTGGGAGGAAATACCCCAGGACACCATCAGTCGCCTCATTAGGTGCAGGACCCGATGTTGTCAGACACATATACAAGCACGCAGGGGCCACACAAACTACCACGGACCATTCCGAGTCGCTCCAATGAAATTTCAGGCTTCCCCCGGACCATTAAAGAGGGGGAACATGACAGTGGGCATGGGCCGGACAGTGGTGAAAATGGATTGGGTGATAAGGGGTCAGGTATACAATGTTGCAGTATGGGGTACTTAAGGCAGAGTAAGCGGAGGGCCCTGTCTCTTGCCTCCTGACAGCCTGGAAGAAATGGCTGGTGTCATGGCCTCTCCCAGATGGCCAAACAAGTCGTCGCTCGCAGAGCCCTCACGGTGGCCCTTCTTTTCCGGCTGGAGAGGAAGTGCCGCGGTGCAGGGTGATGACGCGTGCTTCGGTCTCCGCCCCCGGGCGGTATACAGTGACGCGATGAGCTGCGGCATCATCGAGGACACGCCCACAAGATGGCAGCGCCCACTGTAAAAAACAGAAAAAAACTAATAATCTGGTTGAGGAGTTGCAGGAGCCGGACAGCAGCAGCGGGGGGGGGGGGGACAGGAGACCAGCGCCAGCCATAGGGAGACCAGCCAGAGCCCTGACAGGAGGCAGGAGGTCACACATGCCCCTCGCTCATCAGCACAAGCGACAACTCTTCGCACGGACCATACTACTCTGGGTCTGTGGGTGCCGGTACGGTCAGC
>RXON01001962.1:0-26184 GCA_009667805.1 Leptobrachium leishanense | reverse complement strand
AAAGCACACATCAGACTACCCCTTGTGTTGTTAGGGTCTTGGGAAGAGCTAATTATTCTAATTTCTTGTGTATCATTCTGTGTCTGTCTAGTCGTGCCGACCACTCTAAGGATCGGAAGGGTAGAGACTGTTCTGTGTCTAGAGACCACTTGTCAGATAAAGCAGAGGAATCCGTGACGTCTCTCTTGTACGTGCTCTGTAGTCTGTCTAGTCGTGCCGACCACTCTAAGGATCGGAAGGGTAGAGAGTGTCCTGCGTATAGGGACCACCACTCTAGTATCAGGGGGATCCGTGACAGGCGGTCTCCAGTTGATACTGCCCTTCTATAGGGTATATTTATTGCCTCTTATCCATAATTACATCGGAGGTTATTGGCACAGTGGAACACAGTGAAGAAACAAATGTACAGTATAACACAGATATATGATATACAGACATAGGTTACAATTGCTACCTATAGTCAGAAGAATCCATTATACAAAGGGACAATAAAGTGACTATTGTGCAGTGCGGCATAAATGTAGAGATTGGTTACGCCTATCATAAAGTGCGAGTACCAGTTCACAAGACCGCCGTCAACGGGGGGAAAGGGGGGGGGGATTCATGATCGATAAAACAGATTGAGGTCATATTAAATGAGATCAATCTAAAAGAGAGTACATTCTGAGAGGTAATTAAAAACATAGAAGGAGATTAAGAGTTTATAGTCTGGGTATACAGTCCGGGGTGGCAGCCTTAATTGACCGAGTGCCAGTGTGGTGATTTTTTATAAGGTTATTATGATTCCATAAGGGCCAATGATTTAAAATCAATCATAAAACTTAAGGAAAATGAATAAAAATGGATATAACTCCAATATGTTAAAAAATTAAATATTTCAATGGAACTATTAAAATGGGGTAACAAATAGATCCCTGATATGGCATCTATGTTTAAAAGATATATAGAGGTATCTGGAGATGATCTTGGTTATGAATGTGGGGCGAATGTGGTGGTGTGAAATGATCACATTCTGTTTATAGTTTGGGCGCTATCGAGGTGTCTAGAAGATAGGGATAGAGACCGGTCTCTATCCCTAACAGTTGAGAAAATGGCAGAGTTCAAAGTCCGCATTGAGTCCTCGAGGTTGCATCGTGTCTAGCCTGAAATTCCAGCTCATTTCTGTCTGTCCGATAAGTTTTTCAAGGTTGCCGCCTCTCCATGGTGTTTCAATTTTCTTTATGCCGACGAAGGTGAGTCCTTCGGGATTTTGAGCATGCTTGAGTTTAAAATGCAATGGGACACTGTGTTTTTCATAGCCGTTTCTAATATTTCTAATGTGCTCCTGAATTCGGATGTTGAGCGGTCTCGTGGTCCTGCCTACATATTTCAGACCACATGGGCAGATTAGTAGATAAATGACATTTTTTGTAAAACACGTAATAACTTCTTTAATTGCGATGGGTCCTGTGGTTCCATTTACTTGTGTAATAATCTGTTTTCTCCCTCTTGTGTATCGGAAATTTAGGCAGTTACCACACTGGTGGAATCCCTTTTGAATATTAAAATGGTTTGGTCGTGTGAGCATCTTCTGTGTGTGTCTGTGTGTTAACTTCATTTTGAGGTTGTTCACACCTCGGCATATTAGTCTGGGATTTTCAGGCAATATATCTTTCAGTATCGGGTCTCTTTCTCAGGATTGGCCAGTATTTCCTTATTGTTCTTCTGATTGTTCTGTTCTGCGCATTGTAGAGAATACGAATGGTACATTTTGATTGGTGTCTGGTGTAGCTCTAACATTTTTCTTCAGTATTCCTGCGCGTTCTCAGTTCCTGATCTCTGATCTTACGTCCTCTAGATCATTTGGATTGTATCCTTTTTCTATAAAGTCACTTTTTAGTTTCTCCGATTGTGTGTCGTAGGCATTCAGATCCGTGCAGTTCCTTCTTATTCTGAGGAATTGTCCTTTTGGGACATTGTCAAGCCACTGGGGTAGGTGGCAGCTCGTTTTCTCTATAAAGCTGTTGACATCTACTTTCTTTAAGTATGTCTCTGTCCGGATTTCGTTCTCGTAAATATAAATGCTTAAGTCTAAAAAATTTATGCGCTCACTGCTCCAGGTCATGGTGAGTTTTATCCCTCTACTATTTTGATCTAGGTTTGCCAAAAAAACTCGTAGAGTGTTTTCACCCCCTCTCCAGATGAGAAAAATGTCATCTATGTATCTTCTATAGATGACAATATTATCGTGGTACATCGATAAAAATGTGTCCTCCCAGGAGGACATAAAGAGATTGGCATAGGATGGGGCAAAACGTGTCCCGATCACAGTGCTGTTGAGTTGTAGATAAAAATCGTCCTTAAAGTAAAAATAGTTATTCTCTAAAATCAGGCGAATGCCTTCTAGAATAAAATCAATTTGGTCTGGTTGTAAAGTGCCCGTTCTTATTAAGGGATATTCAACAGCCTTAATTCCTTCATTGTGTGGGATGATAGTGTACAATGATTGTACGTCGCTAGGGACTAGCAGTAAACCATCTTCCCATTTGACCTCTTTTAAAATTTGTAGAATTTCTGTGGTGTCTTTTAGGTGAGCTGTGGTGTTGACAACATATGGTTGTAACTGGTGGTCTAGGTACTCTGACACCCGGCTCGATACTGAGCCTACACCCGAAATGATTGGTCTTCCCGGCGGATTAGTTGAATTTTTATGAATTTTCGGTAAAAAATAGAATACGGGGGTTCTAGGGTGTTCCACTTTTAAATATTTATATTCATGATTATTGAGAATGCCCAGAACGTGCCCACGTTCCAGGTATTCATCGAATTTGGTTTGGATTTCTTTTGTTGGATTTTTATTAAGTTTCTTATATGTTATTGCATCCCCCAGGATTCTCTCCGCCTCTTTTCTATAGTAGTCTGCGGTCATAACTACCGTGCCTCCGCCTTTGTCGCAGGTTTGATCTCGATTTTTTCATTAGAGACTAGTTCCTTGAGGGCTTTCTTTTTGTTCCTTGTGAGATTATCTGATTTAGTGGACGTCTTAACTCTCCCCAGGTCTGTCCTCACCATTTGTTCAAAGGTGCTGATCTCCTGTGAAATAAGTCCACCTTTTTTCCTAAATCCCTTATTTCACAGGAGATCAGCACCTTTGAACAAAACAGACCTGGGGAGAGTTAAAACGTCCACTAAATCAGATAATCTCACAAGGAACAAAAAGAAAGCCCTCAAGGAACTAGTCTCTAATGAAAAAATCGAGATCAAACCTGCCGACAAAGGCGGAGGCACGGTAGTTATGACCGCAGACTACTATAGAGAAGAGGCGGAGAGAATCCTGGGGGATGCAATAACATATAAGAAACTTAATAAAAATCCAACAAAAGAAATCCAAACCAAATTCGATGAATACCTGGAACGTGGGCACGTTCTGGGCATTCTCAATAATCATGAATATAAATATTTAAAAGTGGAACACCCTAGAACCCCCGTATTCTATTTTTTACCGAAAATTCATAAAAATTCAACTAATCCGCCGGGAAGACCAATCATTTCGGGTGTAGGCTCAGTATCGAGCCGGGTGTCAGAGTACCTAGACCACCAGTTACAACCATATGTTGTCAACACCACAGCTCACCTAAAAGACACCACAGAAATTCTACAAATTTTAAAAAGAGGTCAAATGGGAAGATGGTTTACTGCTAGTCCCTAGCGACGTACAATCATTGTACACTATCATCCCACACAATGAAGGAATTAAGGCTGTTGAATATCCCTTAATAAGAACGGGCACTTTACAACCAGACCAAATAGATTTTATTCTAGAAGGCATTCGCCTGATTTTAGAGAATAACTATTTTTACTTTAAGGACGATTTTTATCTACAACTCAACGACACTGTGATGGGGACACGTTTTGCCCCATCCTATGCCAATCTCTTTATGTCCTCCTGGGAGGACACATTTTTATCGATGTACCACGATAATATTGTCATCTATAGAAGATACATAGATGACATTTTTCTCATCTGGAGAGGGGGTGAAAACACTCTACGAGTTTTTTTGGCAAACCTAGATCAAAATAGTAGAGGGATAAAACTCACCACGACCTGGAGCAGTGAGCGCATAAATTTTTTAGACTTAAGCATTTATATTTACGAGAACGAAATCCGGACAGAGACATACTTAAAGAAAGTAGATGTCAACAGCTTTATAGAGAAAACGAGCTGCCACCTACCCCAGTGGCTTGACAATGTCCCAAAAGGACAATTCCTCAGAATAAGAAGGAACTGCACGGATCTGAATGCCTACGACACACAATCGGAGAAACTAAAAAGTGACTTTATAGAAAAAGGATACAATCCAAATGATCTAGAGGACGTAAGATCAGAGATCAGGAACTGAGAACGCGCAGGAATACTGAAGAAAAATGTTAGAGCTACACCAGACACCAATCAAAATGTACCATTCGTATTCTCCTACAATGCGCAGAACAGAACAATCAGAAGAACAATAAGGAAATACTGGCCAATCCTGAGAAGAGACCCGATACTGAAAGATATATTGCCTGAAAATCCCAGACTAATATGCCGAGGTGTGAACAACCTCAAAATGAAGTTAACACACAGACACACACAGAAGATGCTCACACGACCAAACCATTTTAATATTCAAAAAGGGATTCCACCAGTGTGGTAACTGCCTAAATTTCCGATACACAAGAGGGAGAAAACAGATTATTACACAAGTAAATGGAACCACAGGACCCATCGCAATTAAAGAAGTTATTACGTGTTTTACAAAAAATGTCATTTATCTACTAATCTGCCCATGTGGTCTGAAATATGTAGGCAGGACCACGAGACCGCTCAACATCCGAATTCAGGAGCACATTAGAAATATTAGAAACGGCTATGAAAACACAGTGTCCCATTGCATTTTAAACTCAAGCATGCTCAAAATCCCGAAGGACTCACCTTCGTCGGCATAAAGAAAATTGAAACACCATGGAGAGAGGCGGCAACCTTGAAAAACTTATCGGACAGACAGAAATGAGCTGGAATTTCAGGCTAGACACGATGCAACCTCGAGGACTCAATGCGGACTTTGAACTCTGCCATTTTCTCAACTGTTAGGGATAGAGACCGGTCTCTATCCCTATCTTCTAGACACCTCGATAGCGCCCAAACTATAAACAGAATGTGATCATTTCACACCACCACATTCGCCCCACATTCATAACCAAGATCATCTCCAGATACCTCTATATATCTTTTAAACATAGATGCCATATCAGGGATCTATTTGTTACCCCATTTTAATAGTTCCATTGAAATATTTAATTTTTTAACATATTGGAATTATATCCATTTTTATTCATTCTCCTTAAGTTTTATGATTGATTTTAAATCATTGGCTCTTATGGAATCATAATAACCTTATAAAAAATCACCACACTGGCACTCGGTCAATTAAGGCTGCCACCCCGGACTGTATACCCAGACTATAAACTCTTAATCTCCTTCTATGTTTTTAATTACCTCTCAGAATGTCTCTCTTTTAGATTGATCTCATTTAATATGACCTCAATCTGTTTTATCGATCATGAATCCCCCCCCTTTCCCCCCGTTGACGGCGGTCTTGTGAACTGGTACTCGCACTTTATGATAGGCGTAACCAATCTCTACATTTATGCCGCACTGCACAATAGTCACTTTATTGTCCCTTTGTATAATGGATTCTTCTGACTATAGGTAGCAATTGTAACCTATGTCTGTATATCATATATCTGTGTTATACTGTACATTTGTTTCTTCACTGTGTTCCACTGTGCCAATAACCTCCGATGTAATTATGGATAAGAGGCAATAAATATACCCTATAGAAGGGCAGTATCAACTGGAGACCGCCCCAGGAATAGGCACCACTATACAGAGAAGAATACTGAATACTCTGGCTTTCCTTGCCCCCAAAAACCTATAAAATCGCAACCGGCGAAATAATTGTAGCAAGTGGAACGCAAATAAAGTGATGGAACGCATATTCAAGATGGGCGCGCCGCCGTTGGATGACGCGAGCGACACCATGTGACCGCAACATCATGCGAACCCGGAAGTAAGTCGAAAACCACGAGGATAACACATAGAAACCCTTTTGAATAAAAAGAGGCTTTGGACAATCCTCATATCCCCCCATTTCTTCCACATATCGACTGAGGAAGGCGCAGGAACAGTGCCGAAACGCGTCTCGAGACATTATATATCCCCCCCATACCTATTGAACTTATGAATTGTTAATTTTTACATAATCAATCTCCTTTTATAATCAGAGAATATAGGATTTTTTGGTTATTGAGAGCCCAACGTGATTAGGACACGTCCGCAGGACTACCGCAAGACCTATCACGGACACCGCAACCTGTACCTAAGGAGCAGCTGAAAAGGGTCCTGGTGCTCACCGTTAAGCAGTACCACACGCACAGCAGTTGAGCCTGGTGTGATAAGGCTCCCAAATCGGTGAGTGTAACCATCCCCCTTATCGTATTAAGCCAGTAATCACTAATGTTGTGCCATGAGAGCACCCTCTCCCCCTTTTATGTCTCCCTACCTGAGGTGAAGGCAATGCATTAAAGAAGGGCAGTGGTCACCCTATAGTTGACACAAGGCGTTCCACTCCAGAGCCCGAATTTAAGCGGCTCTGGTTCCTGTAAGTGTGCATCATTGAACAGACGTCAGTTCACCGATATAAAACGTTGCTGCACTATTATCTTTTCTCTCTCCCCGTTCTTTATCTCCCATTCGATTGGAGTTAACCAACGCTATAGGAGGAGACGCTGAATTAAGCACATGGCAGAGCACGTTTGGTGCATATTCTGCTATTTAGGACTTCTGGGAGAAAAGACACCAAGGACACTAGACCTTCAATACGCACGAGAAGCCAGTGTGAGGTCATTCGTATACCTATAAATAGACACTAAGTACTCAAACCCGAGTCGCACCAGTCACCACAACGTTGATACGTGTATCTGCACCTTTTTATATTTTATCAATCTGCTGTTACTGTTACCCATCTCATGTAAATAGAAAAAAAAATTGTGACACTAGCGCATATTGTTTGAGAGTCACCTGTATATAGAGCCGTGCATGGGACGCACCTCCCATTGCGGCACCGTTGCATGTATCTGCTTAGCCTGCACTTTTCAAGTACCTAATTTGTCACTGTTGCACTTTAACACTGCATAAATTGTGGCACTAGCACTTTACCCTGAACCTGCACGACTAGAGTTGCACACATACAACCGTAAGGATTTATGTACATCTGACGGTCTAAAAGTACGACACTGTGATGTGCTGTGCATAACTTGTTGCGCCACTAGGAACCCCCTCCTTTTCCTTTCTATTGATATCTGCACACCCAACTCGAGAGTCTGTGCTATCCCCTAGACGGCAGCAAACCAAAATAAACACTCCTACCTAGACACGAGCGCCCATACAGATCCCCCTCCTACCCTGAGACATAATTAGACCTGAACAGAAAGTGAGATAAACATGATGTCAACATTTCTAGGCAGGATACGACAGTCGTTGATGGTATAAAGCCTAAAACAGCAGATAATGGGACAATGTTTCTCCATTAAGGCAGATTATCTGTTGTATATTTGAGTAGATTTGCTAATTAACACATTCCTTAGTCAGCAATCATATCAGTAATAGCAACAGACAATAACATTATTCGTACATAACTCACCAGGTAGCCCAAGGGCATATTGTCACAGATATATTTATAATTATTTACACAGACACACAACATCTTTCAATCTCTGGTTTTATTTCCAGTGCAACTCCGAGCAGGACACTTGGATATTCAGCCTTGCGGTGCTGCTGAGCGATGTACTGGTATATAACAGCAGCGGGACCATCAATCAGGACGCCATCAACAATTACAGTATCCTTTGCCAGCAGGGATTGTGGTTGTTATTATCTAATGAACAAATAGAAATCAGTTATGCTGTAAAAAAATAAAACACAGTAATTTGGTTTATTTATAAGCAGCATTAAGGCTGGTGTCAGACGAGCGAATTTCTGACGGACTGTGCGCCGGTGCAGTACGGAGGCACTTTCTGACAGAAGACGCAGTAGTGGCCACACAGTCAGTTTTTTTAACTGACGTTATTTTTGACAGATGTAGCAGGAAAAATAAATTAAATATGAAAAACATTTTGTCCGTCAAAAATGCTGGACGTATAAGTTCAGTCCGTCTGACCTCATTCATCACTCAAACACAAAGCTATGCTTACGTTGCGGACGCAGCGCACTCCGCATGTCCGTTCTAGCAGTTTTACGTTCTTGCCTAACTTGCGTCCGTTTGCCGCGTGCGTTGTGCGCCCGCAATTCGGTGCAGATGCACTTCGTGTGGGGGGCTCCATTGGTGATTATTCTATGCTTCAACGGACGTTATTATGTTCGCAAAAACAGACGGTCAAACTGCGCTCGTCTGACACGAGCCTAAGGCTAGGGTCAAACGAAAGCATTTTTCCCGCGAACGTCAAAAATTGCGTCCGAACGCATTGACGTATTTTTTCACGGAATGCGCAAAAACGGTCAGACGACGCGCATTTTCGTGTGTGATTTTTTACGGATCGTCAATAAAACACTTTTTGCGTCTGGACGTTATGTTGGCGGACATAAGCAGTGTCTGACGTCTCCCAATCACGCACACACGCCGCTAGTGGACGCAGCGCACTCTGTACGTCAGTACTAGCGGTTCTGCGTACTCGGAAAAATGGGTTCAAATTCCACTTGCGTTGCACGGCCGGACTTTTGTGCGGCCGTACATCGTATATTGGCCGTCATTGCGTGTCATTTGCTGCTAGTGCGGCCGTAATTAAGTGCGCCAGAACGCACGTTAAAAGTGCGCTGGTCTGACCCCAGCCTAAAAAGGACACACTAGGCAAATACAATGGGCCACTTTACAATCTAGGTGCTAACATTAACGCTCACCTGCGTGAGCATTAGCGTTAGCCGCTGTGGCTACTGCATATTACAATCCAAACTGCCTGGTTAGATATATCTGCCTGGTTACATATACCCGTATCTGCCTGGTTACATATACCTGTATCTACAAGCATAGAAATACGTATCTGGTAGCGCGATGGTAATCGCTTCTTGGTGTTCAGGTGGTTCTCATGATTTACGTTATCCACATGGATTATATAGAAAAGAAGCAAAACACAAAATACATGTGATAGTGCAGGATGTATAAATAGAATATTAGTGTAATCCTAGTAGACTATTCCACTCACAAGTGTAGAGCCCGATCACTGGCTCTGAGTGGTAGAGTGCATCTGGGTCCTTTTTCTTCCTATTATTCTGAAGGAGACCCACACCCTTCACGATCGATAACCCCCCTCAGGCGTCCGATATGGAAGGAAGCATAAAAACAAGAAAAAAAATTCTTGTGCAGATCCACCAACCAAAATATACAATGGTACAAACAGAGTGTAAACTCACATTCGGTGGAGCTTTTATCCAAGCTCTGGGTGGTAGTGCCAGTGGGTTTGTTTAGAAGGTCAAATCCACAAAAGACCATAAGCGAATTCCAGGACAACGGTACCAAATTAAAAAATAACTTTTAATTAAAACATTAGTAAAAATATATGTTAAATCTGGCTCAGCCAGGTCGCCAGAACGCGTTTTGCCATTGGTTACGGCTTCATCAGCTGGTTTACAGAGTCCTTGAACATTGCCACATATATATAGTCCCCTTTATTGGGATAAAAGTGTCCCCATGTGTCCGGAATCCGTTGGCGTGCGTTCCACGCCACTGTGGACCAACCCTCGATGCGCGCCGCCATTTTGCGCATGCGCGTTGATGGTACATGCGCTCCATGCGTTCCACCCTGTATTTCCGGTATCTTGCGCTCATTGATGGAGGCAGTCGGCCCTTTGTAGGAGGAATTATTAGAAGATGGAATCGTAATATGGTCTCCTGCGGATGACTCCATAATGGAAAAGGGATGTCAGTACCCCTCCATCTACATACATATATACAAAAAATGGTACACAGACTCCCTTCCCATGGATACCATCTCGGGCGAAAATAGAGATTGTTGACCTCAAACTGATGTGAAACATAAATTTATTCAATAGTGGAGTGTATAAAATCATATAAAATAAAGGCTGAATATCTGCTGTATGTAGAATATATAGCACTATAACCAATATGCTGTAAAAGGTGTAGTGTGTATACATACCTATAGTTAGAAAATAAAGTGAATTACTGCTACTAAAAACTATATTAAAAATGGATAATATCCAATTCTGTAACCACAGGAAATAAAATCCGTGTACAACTGATAACTATTAAGAATAAAAATTATATATGAACAAGGAGTCAATATGGTGTATTGTAATTTGAACATAAAAAGTGATGTGTAGGAAGGTGTGGATTATTCATATAGTGGAGAAGGGAGGTGGGAGACCTATAGTCACTAACACTGTCATAATTAATTGTGACAATATCTAGACTGCAAATCACAAGATAGGCAATCTATACATAGTAGATGATCTTATTCTACTATTGTGTAGTTTAACTGTAGACGAGGTGGCGTGTATATATACCTATGGTAAAAAATGACGAGAATTGTTACATCTAAAAATTGAAAATGAATAATTCACGGTTGCGGCAGCTTTTCCCTGCAATTCGGGGACCCTGTGGTGCTTGCTGAATACACCGCAGGGTCGCCGAAATGGGATTGGCAAAAGGAACCGAATTGAAGAGAACGAAAAGTCACCGAACGTGAATTGTTACGTCTAAAAATTGAAAATGTATAATTCATTTTCAATTTTTAGACGTAACAATTCACGTCATTTTTTACCATAGGTATATATACACGCCACCTCGTCTACAGTTAAACTACACAACAGTAGAATAAGATCATCTACTATGTATAGATTGCCTATCTTGTGATTTGCAGTCTAGATATTGTCACAATTAACTATGACAGTGTTAGTGACTATAGGTCTCCCACCACCCTTCACCACTATATGAATAATCCATACCTTCCTACACATCACTTTTTATGTTCAAATTACAATACACCATATTGACTCCTTGTTCATATATAATTTTTATTCTTAATAGTTATCAGTTGTACACGGATTTTATTTCCTGTGGTTACAGAATTGGATATTATCCATTTTTAATATAGTTTTTAGTAGCAGTAATTCACTTTATTTTCTAACTATAGGTATGTATACACACTACACCTTTTACAGCATATTGGTTATAGTGCTATATATTCTACATACAGCAGATATTCAGCCTTTATTTTATATGATTTTATACACTCCACTATTGAATAAATTTATGTTTCACATCAGTTTGAGGTCAACAATCTCTATTTTCGCCCGAGATGGTATCCATGGGAAGGGAGTCTGTGTACCATTTTTTGTATATATGTATGTAGATGGAGGGGTACTGACATCCCTTTTTCCATTATGGAGTCATCCGCAGGAGACCATATTACGATTCCATCTTCTAATAATTCCTCCTACAAAGGGCCGACTGCCTCCATCAATGAGCGCAAGATACCGGAAATACAGGGTGGAGCGCATGGAGCGCACGTACCATCAACGCGCATGTGCAAAATGGCGGCGCGCATCGAGGGTTGGTCCACAGTGTCGTGGAACGCACGCCAACGGATTCCGGACACATGGGGACACTTTTATCCCAATAAAGGGGACTATATATATGTGGCAATGTTCAAGGACTCTGTAAACCAGCTGATGAAGCCGTAACCAACGGCAAAACGCGTTCTGGCGACCTGGCTGAGCCAGATTTAACATATATTTTTACTAATGTTTTAATTAAAAGTTATTTTTTAATTTGGTCCCGTTGTCCTGGAATTCGCTTATGGTCTTTTGTGGATTTGACCTTCTAAACAAACCCACTGGCACTACCACCCAGAGCTTGGATAAAAGCTCCACCGAATGTGAGTTTACACTCTGTTTGTACCATTGTATATTTTGGTTGGTGGATCTGCACAAGAATTTTTTTTCTTGTTTTTATGCTTCCTTCCATATCTGACGCCTGAGGGGGGTTATCGATCGTGAAGGGTGTGGGTCTCCTTCAGAATAATAGGAAGAAAAAGGACCCAGATGCACTCTACCACTCAGAGCCAGTGATCGGGCTCTACACTTGTGAGTGGAATAGTCTACTAGGATTACACTAATATTCTATTTATACATCCTGCACTATCACATGTATTTTGTGTTTTGCTTCTTTTCTATATAATCCATGTGGATAACGTAAATCATGAGAACCACCTGAACACCAAGAAGCGATTACCATCGCGCTACCAGATACGTATTTCTATGCTTGTTGTTACACTGGTTTTGGGGAAACCTCTATAGATCTGGTTTGGCATTGGGATACCGGTGGTGGCACAAATTTTGGGCGCTGACCATTTTTTTTTTCTCTGTGTGTTACATATACCCGTATCCGCCTGGTTACATATACCCGTATCTGCCTGGTTAGATAGACCTGTATCTGCCTGGTTACATATACCCGTATCAGCCTGGTTACATATACCCGTATCTGCCTGTTTAGATATACCCGTATCCGCCTTGTTACATATACCCGTATCTGCCTGGTTACATATACCCGTATCCGCCTGGTTACATATACCCGTATCTGCCTGGTTACATATATCTGTATCTGCCTGGTTACATATACCTGTATCTCCCTGGTTACATATACCCTTATCCGCCTGGTTACATATACCCGTATCCGCCTGGTTACATATACCTGTATCTGCCTAGTTCAATATACATGTATCTGCCTTGTTAAATATACAGTGGCAAGAAAAAGTATGTGAACCCTTTGGGATTACGTGGAGTTTTGCATGAATTGGTCATAAAATGTGCTCTGATCTTCATCTAAGTCACAACAATTTGAAAAACACAGTCTGCTTAAAATAATACAACACAAACATTATATGTTTTCATGTGTTTATGGAACAGAACATGTAAACATTCACAGTGCAGGGTGGAAAAAGTATGTGAACCCCCTAGCCTAATGACTTCTCCAAGAGCTAATTGGAGCCAGGAGTGAGCCACCCTTGAGTCCAATCAGTGTGATATTATTGGATGTGTTGCTGAAAGCTGTCCTGCCCTTTAAAAACACACACCAGTTTTGGGTTTACTGGTTTCAAGAAGCACTGCCTGATGTGAATCATGCCTCGCAGAAAAGAGCTCTCAGAAGACCTACGATCAAGGATTGTTGACTTGCATGAAGCTGGAAAGGGTTACAAAAGTATCTCCAAAAGCCTTGATGTTCATGTGTCCACGGTAAGACCGACTGTCTACAAATGGAGAAAGTTCAGCACTATGTGTGGAGAAAAAAAGGCACAGCACACCAACATCAAAACCTCATCCCCACTGTAAAACACGGCGGAGGGAGCATCATGGTTTGGGGCTGCTTTGCTGCCTCAGGGCCTGGACGGATTGTTGTCATTGATAGAAAAATGAATTCCAGAGTTTATCAAGACATTTTGCAGGAAAACGTAAGACCATCTGTCCGCCAACTGAAGCTCCGCAGAGGATGGGTGATGCAACAGGACAATGACCCAAAGCATACAAGTAATTCAACAAAAGAATGGCTTCAACAAAACAAAATACACCTTCTGGAGTTGGCCAGTCAGAGTCCTGACCTCAACCCGATTGAAATGCTGTGGCATGACCTTAAGAGAGCGATTCACACCAGACATCCCAAGAATATTGCTACACTGAAACAGTTTTGTGAAGAGGAGTGATCCAAAATTACTCCAGATCGTTGTGCAGGTCTGATCTGCAACTACAGGAAACGTTTGGTTGAGGTTATTGCTGCCAAAGGAGGGTCAACCAGTTACTATCAGGGTTATTCAAAGAGATCCGAATGGCTGGAGAAAGGTAACCTTTCTTGGCCATTCGGCTATCCAGAGAGCAGGCAATTCGCCAAATCCTGGCGAATTGCCCTGCCATTCGGTGCCTGTTCGGTGCCTGTTCGGTGCCTGTTCGAGGGCAGTGAAATCCCCATGAAAAAGCAATGCTTCGGCTATTCAGAGAGCACAAACCAGCAGTGAAAGGTTCCCCTAATGCCCTGCCATTCGGTGGTTTAATTCGGCAGGTTTATTCAGGCGAATCCCATAGGCTTCAATGTTAAAAATATTCCCGTTTTAATTCAATATCTAATAAACCGTTCATTATAAAATTCTGCAGCAAAAAGTCTCTTTATTTATAGATTTTTTAGGATATTTTAAGCATTTTTCTGGTTTTTTTTAAGTTTACTTATTTTTTCTGTAACAGCCCTTTTTATTATCATTCATTGGATTTTATATGTAAATTTCAGACATTTTCACTCAGTAGTTTCTTTGCAAACAGTGTTTCACTTTTCAAACATTCATACAAACTGTTTTGCTAATTTATTCACCTCCCTCTTCTGCGGTCTCGGCTTTTTCCGGAGGCTTCACTGTGTGTGATCGGCTCCTGCTTGGGTTTTCCGGCGTCTTCGACAGGTTAATCCAGATGTTTTTGCGGGTTTTCGGCATGCATTCGGCAGGTTTTGCGGTTAGTTTTTGGTGGGTTTGCGGCAGATTTTCCCTGCAATTCGGGGACCCTGTGGTGCTTGCTGAATACACCGCAGGGTCACCGAAATGGGATCGGCAAAAGGAACCGAATTGAAGAGAACGAAAAGTCACTGAACGTGCAGTGACTTTTCGAATCTCTTTGAATTACCCTGTAAATCCAAAGGTTCACATACTTTTTCCACCCTGCACTGTGAATGTTTACATGTTCTGTTCAATAAAAACATGAAAACATATAATGTTTGTGTTGTATTATTTTAAGCAGACTGTGTTTTTCAAATTGTTGTGACTTAGATGAAGATCAGAGCACATTTTATGACCAATTCATGCAAAACTCCACGTAATCCCAAAGGGTTCACATACTTTTTCTTGCCACTGTATCTGTATCTGCCTGGTTACATATACCCGTATCCGCCTGGTTACATATACCCGTATCCGCCTGGTTACATATACCCGTATCTGCCTGGTTACATATACCCGTATCTGCCTGGTTACATATACCCGTATCTGCCTGGTTACATATACCCGTATCTGCCTGGTTACATATACCCGTATCTGCCTGGTTAGATATACCTGTATCTGCCTGGTTAGATAGACCTGTATCTGCCTGGTTACATATACCTGTATCTGCCTGGTTCCATATACCCGTATCTGCCTAGTTACATATACCTGTATCTGCCTGGTTACATATTCCCGTATCTGCCTGGTTACATATACCCGTATCTGTCTGGTTAGATATACCCGTATCTGTCTGGTTACATATACCCGTATCTGCCTGGTTACATATACCCGTATCTGTCTGGTTAGATATACCCGTATCTGCCTGGTTAGATATACCCGTATCTGCCTGGTTACATATACCCGTATCTGCCTGGTTACATATACCTGTATCTGCCTGGTTACATATACCTGTATCTGCCTGGTTACATATACCCTTATCCGCCTGGTTACATATACCCGTATCTGTCTGGTTAGATATACCTGTATCTGCCTGGTTACATATACCTGTATCTGTCTGGTTACATATACCCGTATCTGCCTGGTTACATATACCCGTATCTGCCTGGTTACATATACCTGTATCTGTCTGGTTAGATATACCCGTATCTGCCTGGTTAGATATACCTGTATCTGCCTGGTTACATATACCTGTATCTGTCTGGTTAGATATACCCGTATCTGCCTGGTTACATATACCCGTATCTGCCTGGTTACATATACCCGTATCTGCCTGGTTACATATTCCCGTATCTGCCTGGTTACATATCCCCGTATCTGCCTGGTTACATATACCCGTATCTGCCTGGTTACATATACCCGTATCTGCCTGGTTACATATACCCGTATCTGTCTGGTTACATATACCCGTATCCGCCTGGTTACATATACCCGTATCTGCCTGGTTACATATACCCGTATCTGCCTGGTTACATATCCCTGTATCTGCCTGGTTACATATACCCGTATCTGCCTGGTTACATATACCCGTATCTGCCTGGTTACATATACCCGTATCTGCCTGGTTAGATATACCCGTATCTGTCTGGTTACATATACCCGTATCTGCCTGGTTACATATACCTGTATCTGCCTGGTTACATATACCCGTATCTGCCTGGTTACATATACCTGTATCTGCCTGGTTACATATACCCTTATCCGCCTGGTTACATATACCCGTATCTGTCTGGTTAGATATACCCGTATCTGCCTGGTTAGATATACCCGTATCTGCCTGGTTACATATACCTGTATCTGTCTGGTTACATATACCCGTATCTGCCTGGTTACATATACCCGTATCTGCCTGGTTACATATACCTGTATCTGTCTGGTTAGATATACCCGTATCTGCCTGGTTAGATATACCTGTATCTGCCTGGTTACATATACCTGTATCTGTCTGGTTAGATATACCCGTATCTGCCTGGTTACATATACCCGTATCTGCCTGGTTACATATACCCGTATCTGCCTGGTTACATATTCCCGTATCTGCCTGGTTACATATCCCCGTATCTGCCTGGTTACATATACCCGTATCTGCCTGGTTACATATCCCCGTATCCGTCTGGTTACATATACCCGTATCTGCCTGGTTACATATACCCGTATCTGCCTGGTTACATATACCCGTATCTGCCTGGTTACATATACCCGTATCTGTCTGGTTACATATACCCGTATCCGCCTGGTTACATATACCCGTATCCGCCTGGTTACATATACCCGTATCTGCCTGGTTACATATACCCGTATCTGCCTGGTTACATATCCCTGTATCTGCCTGGTTACATATACCCGTATCTGCCTGGTTACATATACCCGTATCTGCCTGGTTACATATACCCGTATCTGCCTGGTTAGATATACCCGTATCTGTCTGGTTACATATACCCGTATCTGCCTGGTTACATATACCTGTATCTGCCTGGTTACATATACCCGTATCTGCCTGGTTACATATACCCGTATCTGCCTGGTTACATATACCCGTATCTGCCTGGTTACATATACCCGTATCTGCCTGGTTAGATATACCCGTATCTGCCTGGTTAGATATACCTGTATCTGCCTGGTTACATATACCCTTATCTGCCTGGTTAGATATACCTGTATCTGCCTGGTTACATATACCTGTATCTGCCTGGTTACATATACCCTTATCCGCCTGGTTACATATACCCGTATCTGTCTGGTTAGATATACCCGTATCTGCCTGGTTACATATACCCGTAGCTGCACTATTAAATAACCTAAAATATGTTTTAATTTCACTAAATTCCAAAAAAAGCCACCAAAACCTTCAGCTCCAGCCCCATAGAGATCTTAATCCGGCCCTGAAGTGTGAGTGTATATGATTCACTTATATGGTGCCCACTTTTCTCTGTACAATATTATGCTATGTGCTTTATATCTGTTTAAGGCACATCAGATACAATAAGACGTGACCTATACAAGAATATCCTCTCAGAATATTAAGGATACGTGTTCAACTCCTTAAATATTTGCCTGTACGTGTTTGGTGCTAACGGGGCGCTGTCCTATTTACTGTTGTATTTACACATTTGTTTCAGTGGTGCCGGGGAATATCACATTCTTTTGGAATATAGCGATCCCGTATATTCTGCATTTGGGCGCTGTCTTTATACATTTTTCTATTTGGTTTACATTCTATGGATTTTACATGAGAAACATACAGTAAACAGGGTTTTCTTTTCGGTTATAAATAAAACATTAACCTTAGCATGTTATGATTCATTGACTTATTTCTGTGTTTCCTTACTCAAATTTCCAATAGCTTTATTAAACAGATTACAGAGTTCATCAAAGTAAAAGCTAAAGATAACAATGACCCCGAGACATGTGTTTCAAACCATTTCCCCAAATTTATTTGGGCGTTGAGGGACTTTGTCCTGAAACTGGAAATCGATGGAAAAGCGGTAACACAAGATGACTATCTGGAGCATGCGCTGAAACCCCAGTTACGTATGTACCAATTTCAAATGTCTGTATTACCCTGTTTTTCAGGGGCAATCTGACCAATGAGGACCTCCAGGAATAAAGGAAGACATGTCCCTCCTTACTTCACCATGCTATGCCCTACCCTCTTACTACCATCTTCTCCCCCTGCCCCAGAGATAGAGACACAAACACACATACCCACAAAGGCAATAGAGGTTATTCACTAAGCGGCAAACTTGCCACAAAATTGCACCGAATGGTAAATTTCCCCTGTCACGGAATGGCTCAGCACCCTCAGCCAGGGGCGGTGCAGTGACAGTGATATGGCCATGGACAATTAGGTGCGGTGGCACGCACAGAGTTTTGGAGTACGTTTATTTAGATGTGGTTATGTGTGGTGTAATAAAGTGTCCACGTTTGTGTTGTGAAATGTATTCCCTTTGTCTGCCTTGCCCGCCGCCATTTTCCGATTGCCTCGTGGCCGTTATCAGATTCTTCGAATCGGAAAATGGCCGATTCGAACCATCCGGTTCGAATCGGAAAATGGCCGATTCGGACCATCCGGTCCGAATCGGCGACTCCCCGAACCGTAAGGGCCAATGGGTCCTGGGAGGGCGGGCAGGGATTCCCATTGTATTATAATTTGTGTAAAGTTGATAAATGCCTGAGCTGTGAATAATAAAGCCAGATTTAGCAGTGCATCCAGCCTCGACTGATGTCTTTATTTCTCCGCTGTACTTCATCATCCGAGTATCCCCGCGGTCTCAGGGTACGGTGTCCCAGCCGATCCGAACCGAACCGAGCGCTCTGTGCCTGCATCTCGCATCAGGACAGAGGCGCAGCGTATGGTGTTCAGTTCCCAGACTATTAGCCCGAGATCCGATCCGAAGGGCACGGCCGTGTACCGCGCTTCGGTATTGCGAGGGACTGCGGTAAGATCCGAAGACCCTGCCGATCCCGCAAGATCCGAAGCTACATCCATCCAAGATCCGAAAGCCCACCGCCATCCGATCCGAATATTTGCCGGAAGAGATCCGATCCCCGTAATCGGCCGGCCGCCCGCATACGTACCCCATCTCCCACAAGGTCAGTGAACCAGCTGCTCGAGACGCTGAGTACCGTATGGCTCAGTGGTCGGGCTGGTTCTAGGCAGGGGTCCCCTCCACCGCCCGCTAACCCTTCCCCAGGGTCACGCCAGGCCGCACGAGACGCCGAGTGCCGTGTCACTCGGTAGTCGGGCCAGCGGTAAGCGCCGGGGCACGCAGATAGAGCACACCCGCAGGCGGAACAACATCCCATTCCGTCATATCCCCATATGGTACAATTTCATGGCAGTTTATCTATTCACTAAGCTGTCAGTTCACCAAACACTGGCGAATTTACAGCGAAATATGGTGCAGTTCGCCGCAATTCAGTGATTTTCAGCGGTAGTGAAATTGTCCTGTAAAGAACCAATGGTTAATCTATTCAGACGCCGAACTGCACCAAAATGTTAGTGAAATAACCTGATCATCAGTGGTTCAGTTCGACAGGTTTAAACAGGAGAATCCCATAGAATTCAATGTAAAATAATATCATTTATATTATTTTATTATACATTCTATTCTTTTCTTTTTCAGCAAAATGTCTTTTAATTCATTATTTTGGAAAACCTTTATGTACTGTTTATATTTTTTTTTTTTAGACAAAATTTTTGTATCCCAATTATTTTTAAATAATTTTTTTTCTGTAACAGATCATTTTATTATTTTATTAAGGTCTTTTTTAATATTTACAAACATTTTAATGTATTTTTATTGGTTTAAACACCTATTAGGAGAATAGGAGAGTTCTGTTTTTTTCCCCTGCAATTTGGTAGTGTTCAGAGATCACTTCGGTGGCCTTCGGCTGTGTTCGGCAGGCACTTTGGCAATCTTTGACTACCAGGGTTATTCAGAGAAAGGAGAAACTCAGGAGAATGACTGCAGAAGTGGAAATTCTAGGTCAAAATAGTCAAACCAGAAAATTTCTCCCATTTATCTCACTTTCCAAATCGGCTATTTGGTCTAGATTCTTCTCTTCTCCTGCCAGTTCTCCTGGTTTTCACCTTTCTGTTAATAGCCCTGTACATCTTTGGTGCACTACGGTGACCTTGCGGTGAAGTGAATTCACTGAAGGGTCGGCGAAATTGAATCGCCAAAGTGCGCAGAGAGATGCACTGGAGTACGATGTGCCCTAATATTTGGTACAGCCCTGCAGTTTACCCTTTTATATCTGTGATGCACAAACACTGACTCCAGGGGTTAAACATGTGTTTTCAGAACGGACAGTGAAAATATTCCCTCTGCCAATAAAATATTCCCTCTGACAATAAAATATTCCCTCTGCCAATAAAATATTCCCTCTGCCAATAAAAACAGATCTAAGGATCTTAGGATCCTACATTGCCCACAAGCAGCTAAAATCCAGGAAACAGATTAATCCAGAGTAAAATGTGGGAAATAAGAGAATAAGCAGAAATTGATAGGACTAGGAATGTAAATCGTGTATACATTAACTGACTTTTATTCTTTATCCCAAAAAATAGCTGAAACGACTAAACGGATAAAAAAAACGAATAAGTACAAGATTAAACTGTCTGAGTGTTTTAAAATCAGAAAATGCTTCACGTTTGACCATCCTACTTGTGACAAGTCTGTTCTCCAAAGACTAGAAGATGTGCACGATGACGAGCTGACTCCTTCCTTTATAGCCAAGTCAAAGGAATTCTGTGACTATGTATTCCGTAAAGACCCGATTAAGTACAAGGGTGGACTTCAACCCATCAATGGAAAACGTAAGTTCTTCTAAATCCTTTCTTTGTATCCTTGAAACCAGTGAAACACTGAAACGTTATCCAACATTGGCTTCTTATACTTTTAGCTGTAGAGCCTGATTGCTTTATGGATGTTGTGGACAAACATATACAGTTGCAAGAAAAAGTATGTGAACCCTTTGGGATTACGTGGAGTTTTGCATGAATTGGTCATAAAATGTGCTCTGATCTTCATCTAAGTCACAACAATTTGAAAAACACAGTCTGCTTAAAATAATACAACACAAACACCTATCAGGGTTATCCAAAGAGATCCAAATTGCTTGAAAAGTAACCGAACACTGAAAATCAGCGTTCAGTTCCTTTCTTGGCCATTCGTCTATCCAGAGAGCAGGCAATTCACCTAATCCTGGCGCATTGCCTGAAACATACGGTGCCTGTTCGGTGCCTGTTCTAGGACAGTGAAATCCCCATAAAAAAGCAATGCTTCGGCTATTCAGAGAACACAAACCAGCAGTGACAGGTTCCCCTAATGCCCTGCCATTCGGTGGTTTAATTCGGCAGGTTTATTCAGGAGAATCCCATAGGCTTCAATGTTAAAAATATTCCGGTTTTAATTCAATATCTAATAAACCGTTCATTATAAAATTCTGCAGCAAAAAGTCTTTTATTTATCTATTTTTTTTTTTTTTTTTTTATAGGATACTTTAAGCATTTTTCTTAAAAAAAAATTTTTTAAGTTTACTTATTTTTTCTGTAACCGCCCTCTTTATTATCATTCCCTGGATCTCCTGTGTAAGTTTCAGACATTTTCGCTCAGTAGTTTCTTTGCAAACAGCGTTTCATTTTCACAGATTCATACAAATGGTTTTGCTAATTTATTCACTGCCTCCTCTGATTCGGCTCCTGTTCGGCTGCTTCGCTGCCTGTGATCGGCTCCTGCTCGGGTTTTTCAAAGGTTAATCCAGATGTTTTTGTGGCTTTTCTGCGTGCATTCGGTGGGTTTTACGGTTAGTTTTCGTCAGGTTTGCGGCAGCTTTTCCCTGCAATTCGGGGACCCTGTGGTGCTTGCTGAATACACCGCAGGGTCACCGAAATGGGATCGGCAAAAGGAACCGAATTGAAGAGAACGAAAAGTCACCGAACTTGCAGTGACTTTTCGAATCTCTTTGAATAACCCTGTATGTTTTCATGTGTTTATTGAACAGAACATGTAAACATTCACAGTGCAGGGTGGAAAAAGTATGTGAACCCCTAGCCTAATGACTTCTCCAAGAGCTAATTGGAGCCAGGAGTGAGCCAACCTTGAGTCCAATCAGTGTGATATTATTGGATGTGTTGCTGAAATCTGTCCTGCTCTTTAAAAACACACACCAGTTTTGGGTTTACTGGTTTCAAGAAGCACTGCCTGATGTGAACCATGCCTCGCAGAAAAGAGCTCTCAGAAGACCTACGATCAAGAATTGTTGACTTGCATGAAGCTGGAAAGGGTTCCAAAAGTATCTCCAAAAGCCTTGATGTTCATGTGTCCACGGTAAGACAGACTGTCTACAAATGGAGAAAGTTCAGCACTGTTGCTACTCTCCCTAGGCGTGGTCGTCCTGTAAAGATGACTGCAAGAGCACAGCGCAGAATGCTTAATGAGGTAAAGAAGAATCCTAGAGTGTCAGCTAAAGACTTACAGAAATCTCTGGCACATGCTAACATTTTTGTTGACACATCTACAATAAAGAAAACATTAAACAAGAATGGAGTACATAGGAGGACACCACGGAGGAAGCCATTGCTGTCCAAAAAGAATCTTGCAGCACGTTTGAAGTTTGCAAAAGAGCACCTGGATGTTCCCCAGCACTACTGGCAAAATATTCTGTGGACAGATGAAACCAAAATTGAGTTGTTTGGAAAAAAACACACAACACTGTGTGGAGAAAAAAGGCACAGCACACCAACATCAGAACCTCATCCCCACTGTAAAACATGGCGGAGGGAGCATCATGGTCTGGGGCTGCTTTGCTGCCTCAGGGCCTGGACGGATTGTTGTCATTGATAGAAAAATGAATTCCAGAGTTTATCAAGACATTTTGCAGGAAAACGTAAGACCATCTGTCCGCCAACTGAAGCTCCGCAGAGGATGGGTGATGCAACATGACAATGACCCAAAGCATACAAGTAATTCAACAAAAGAATGGCTTGAACAAAACAAAATATGCCTTCTGGAGTGGCCCAGTCAGAGTCCTGACCTCAACCCGATTGAAATGCTGCGGCATGACCTTAAGAGAGCGATTCACACCAGACATCCTAAGAATATTGCTACACTGAAACAGTTTTGTGAAGAGGAGTGGTCCAAAATTACTCCAGATCGTTGTGCAGGTCTGATCTGCAACTACAGGAAACGTTTGGTTGAGGTTATTGCTGCCAAAGGAGGGTCAACTAGTTATTAAGTCCAAAGGTTCACATACTTTTCCACCCTGTACTGTGAATGTTTACATGTTCTGTTCAATAAAAACATGGAAACATATAGGCCCCTATTACACGCTTCACGCAAATGCACTCGCGCAGGGCAATTTTTTTTGTGCACGCAAAAAAACTTTATTGCGCGAAAATTAACGCGTTAGTACGCTCCGAGCGCAGTTTTTCAGCCTTCATGCTTTTTCGGGCGCAAATCCAACGCGCAGATTCATGCGCGATTGCCCACCGATTCCTGCATGCAACGTTCAATCAGAATTAAGAACCACCATTTTCTAAAGTTTGACTTTGACAGGCGCAACAACCTATCTGCGTATATGTGCTGCAGCAAAAAATATTTTTGACAAATTAATATTTTTTGATGTCTGGGTATGTGTAACTGTACTGTGCTGTGTTTGGGTTTTTTGTATTATTGCTGGGTTATTTCGTGACGACCACCGATCATATTTGCAGTTAACACCAAGTTTTCAAAGACCTTAGAAAAATTCACGCAAAAGTCACACTAACGCATTTGCGCTCACAATGTTAAAAGTATAGAATGTGCGCACGAACTTGCGTTCGCGCAGGGTCAATCGCGGTAGACAATTACGCGCATTGTTTGTGCGAACGTTGAAATATGACGATCTGCGCAAATGGTTTTGTCCTCGCGCAAATACGCATTTGCGCACACGCAAATGTGCTGCGCGAGGCGTGTAGTAGGGCCCTTAATGTTTGTGTTGTATTATTTTAAGCAGACTGTGTTTTACAAATTGTTGTGACATAGATGAAGATCAGAGCACATTTTATGCCCAATTCATGCAAAACTCCACGTAATCCCAAAGGGTTCACATACTTTTTCTTGCCACTGTATATATATATTTATGTATCATTCCGTCTGTCTGCCAGTCTGTCTGCCAGTCTCTGTCTGCATCTGTATCTGTCTGTATCTATTATA
Organism: Leptobrachium leishanense; assembly: GCA_009667805.1. NCBI lineage: Eukaryota > Metazoa > Chordata > Amphibia > Anura > Megophryidae > Leptobrachium > Leptobrachium leishanense. The sequence continues at coordinate 1,927 of RXON01001962.1, read as the reverse complement.
ATAATAATAATTTATATGGCGCCAGCAGTTTCCGCAGCGCTTTGCAATAACCAAAGGGAACGAAATCCATATAAATGGAAACCAGAGGCGTGGAGGGCCCTGCTCATAGGAGCTTACAGTCTAGAGGGATTGGAGGTTGAGGAAGACAAGGGAAGTTTTACTATATGGCAGGATCATAAGTGCGCAGTTTAGTAATGGTGGGGCCATGGAAATGGCTTCAATCATGTGTGAGTAGCGTACCGCATCAATGATGCAACTCATCCCTCTGCTCACCTAATCTGAAGAGATGGGTTTTGAGGGATTTCTTGAAGGCCTGATTGTCAGGGGAGAGTTTGATAGGGCGAGGCAAGTCATTCCACAGGATCGGAGCTGCCCTTGAGAAGTCTCGGAGGTGAGAGTTGGCCGTGCGTGTGTAGACTGATGACAGGTGGAGATCACCTGCTGAACGGAGTTGTCTAGATGGAACGTGCTTGCGGAGTAATGAAGGAAGGGGCTGAATTATTTAGTGATTTGAACGTGAGCATCAGTATTTTAAACTGTATCCTGGAACGTACAGGAAGCCAGTGGAGGGACCGGCAGAGCAGGTATGTGAGGTGCATCTGGTGAGAAAAATAAGCCTGGCCCCTGCATTCATTAGATTGCAAAGGGGCGATACGGGAGTTGGGGCAAATAAGGAGCGAGTTGCAGTAGTCAAGTCGTGAAATGACGAGAGCATGAACCAGCACTTTTGTGGTATCTTGTGTCAGAAAGGGGCAGACACGGGCAATGTTTTTGAGTTGAAAATAACAGGATTTGGTCAATGTCTGGACGTGGGAAGAGAATGTTAGGTCAGAGTCAAAAGTGACACCAAGGCAGCGAGCTTGGGGTGTTGGGCTAATGAACATGTCTGTGTCTGTATTTATCGATCTGTATCTATTGTGACATAGTGCATTGATGGGTCTGTGTATTTTGTTTAAGGCGGAGGCCTTCACCCCCGTCCCCCAGGAGGGAATGTCTTTTGTTTTGCTGTAGGTGTCCCTGCAATTACGGGGATAAATGGCTCCTGCCTGAGAGGGGGGGAATATTGAGATGAGACTCAGAGTTTGAGAAGCACAGGATGGTGCTACTCATGAGGTGGGAGAATCTGTAGTTGGTGCAGGATATGAAACCAAAGGTCGGTGTACATTTTGTGTAGGGTCCCTGCTAGAGAGAGACTTTAAGCGAGTAGGTTACTGTTCAGGTGAACAAGGATTTTGTATGTGTTGTGTTTTAATTGTTGCTGCAGTAAACCGTGGAAGATTTCACCCGTTAAAGAGTCTGTGTGCCATATTTGCCCTAGAGGAATGTGCTATAGCGCGGCGCGCCCCCTGTGACGTGTGGGATCACACTGTTTGTATCTGTGTGTAGCGCTCACTCCCAGAGGAGCCGCTAAATTCAACCTCAGGCTAGTCTCACCGCACTAGGGAATAAATATACACCAGCACTGTTGTGGATTTTATAGATTATATATGCTGCTCTATTGGATCAGTAAAGTATATAATGTGAACACGTCATATGAACGACAGAATTTTGTAATGCGGCAAAAGAAAAGTTTAACCCCTTCGTTCCTGGATTGTAAGTCCCGTGAAAGCAATGTCTCAAAGGTGTGTGTGTGTGTGTGTGTGTGTGTGTGTGTTCTCAGGTACCCGGGTACTATATTCAGCTGGCCAGTGAATGGAATGAGCAAATCATCGACTAGTCACGTTGGGGCCCTGTAGATTTAAACAGGAACGCAGCGTGCCTCGTTAAGCTTGAAATTGTGGCCTGAAAGGCCTCTCACCCATCCGTTAGACAATCGGTTCCGCTGCCCGATCAAGGATGTCTCTCTGCTGGATTGCACTGGGACTCTGTGCCACCGGGTCCGCTTCTCTTGCTTTTCCGATCTCCGCAACGAGAACTACGGCCTACC
>RXON01001961.1:0-20393 GCA_009667805.1 Leptobrachium leishanense | reverse complement strand
TTACAAAATAAATGGGGAAACATACACAGATGTGTAGAGGGCCCTGCTCAGATGAGCTTACATTCTACAGTTAATGGGGTGGAGGAGATCATAGATCCTGGATATGACTAGGGATGTGCATGACTTTTTTTTGGTTTTTTTTGGCTGTTTTTCTTTTAGTTTCAGATCATTTCAGCGATTCGGAACAGTTGGTTTTTCGGTTTTTTATTGCTTATTTGAGAATGGGAAGTAGATTACTGCCAATAGAATGAAAGTTTCTTATTTATTCTTTTAGGATTTTTTAGGCAATTTTTTGGGTGAAATTTTAGGTTTCCTAAATTTTTTTTTTTAAAGAAACAAGGCTTTTTAAGACATAGATTTCAATGCAGCATATGAATCCACACACTGCTGGGAAGCGCCTCTCTGCAGTATAATAATGCAGCATATGAATCCACACACTGCTGGAAGTGCCTCTTGCAGTATAATTAATGCAGCATATGAACCACACACTGCTGGGAAGTGCCTCTCTGCAGTATAATTAATTGCAGCATTGAATCCACACACTGCTGGGAAGTGCCCTCTGCAGTATAATTAATGCAGCATATGAATCCACACACTGCTGGGAAGCGCCTCTCTGCAGTAATAATTAATGTAGCATATGAATAAGCACACTGCTGGAAGTGCCTCTCTGCGGTATAATTAATTGCAGCATATGAATCCACACACTGCTGGGCAGCACCTCTCTGCAGTATATTAATTGCAGCATATGAATCCACACACTGCTGGGAAGCGCCTCTCTGCAGTATAATTAATGCAGCATATGATCCACACACTGCTGGGAAGCGCCTCTCTGCATTATAATTAATGCAGCATATAAATCCACACACTGCTGGGAAGCACCTCCGCAGTATAATTGATAACAGCATATGAATCCACACACTGCTGGGAAGCGCCTCTCTGCAGTATAATTAATGTAGCAAATGAATCCGCACACTGCTGGGAAGCGCCTCTCTGCAGTATAATTAATGCAGCATATGAATCCACACACTGCTGGGAAGCGCCTCTCTGCAGTATAATTAATGCAGCATATGAATCCACACACTGCTGGGAAGCACCTATCTGCAGTATAATTAATGCAGCATATGAATCCACACACTGCTGGGAAGCGCCTCTCTGCAGTATAATTAATGCAGCATATGAATCCACACACTGCTGGGAAGTGCCTCTCTGCAGTATAATTAATGCAGCATATGAATCCACACACTGCTGGGAAGCGCCTCTCTGCAGTATAATTAATGCAGCATATGAATCCACACCACTGCTGGGAAGCACCTATCTGCAGTATAATTAATGCAGCATATGAATCCACACCACTGCTGGGAAGCGCCTCTCTGCATTATAATTAATGCAGCATATAAATCCACACACTGCTGGGAAGCACCTCCGCAGTATAATTGATACAGTTATATGAATCCACCACACTGCTGGGAAGCACCTCCGCAGTATAATTAATACAGCATATGAATCCACACACTTGCTGGGAAGCGCCTCTCTGGCAGTATAATTAATGCAGCATATGAATCCACCACACTGCTGGGAAGCACCTCTCTGCAGTATAATTAATGCAGCATATGAATCCACACACTGCTGGGAAGCGCCTCTCTGAGTATAATTAATGCAGCTTATGAATCCACACACTGCTGGGAAGCGCCTCTCTGCAGTATAATTAATGCAGCATATAAATCCACACACTGCTGGGAAGCACCTCCGCAGTATAATTAATACAGCATATGAATCCACACACTGCTGGGAAGCGCCTCTCTGCAGTATAATTAATGCAGCATATGAATCCACACACTGCTGGGAAGCGCCTCTCCTGCAGTATAATTAATGCAGCATATGAATCCACACACTGCTGGAAGTGCCTCTCTGCAGTATAATTAATGCAGCATATGAATCCACACACTGCTGGGAAGCGCCTCTCTGCAGTATAATTAATGCAGGCATATGAATCCACACACTGCTGGGAAGCACCTATCTGCAGTATAATTAATGCAGCATATGAATCCACACACTGCTGGGAAGCGCCTCTCTGCAGTATAATTAATGCAGCATATGAATCCACACACTGCTGGGAAGTGCCTCTCTGCAGTATAATTAATGCAGCATATGAATCCACACACTGCTGGGAAGCGCCTCTCTGCAGTATAATTAATGCAGCATACGAATCCACACACTGCTGGGAAGCACCTATCTGCAGTATAATTAATGCAGCATATGAATCCACACACTGCTGGGAAGCGCCTCTCTGCATTATAATTAATGCAGCATATAAATCCACACACTGCTGGGAAGCACCTCCGCAGTATAATTGATACAGCATATGAATCCACACACTGCTGGGAAGCACTCCGCAGTATAATTAATACAGCATATGAATCCACACACTGCTGGGAAGTGCCTCTCTGCAGTTTAATTAATGCAGCATATGAATCCACACACTGCTGGGAAGCGCCTCTATGCAGTATAATTAATGCAGCATATGAATCCACACACTGCTGGGAAGCACCTATCTGCAGTATAATTAATGCAGCATATGAATCCACACACTGCTGGGAAGCACCTATCTGCAGTATAATTAATGCAGCATATGAATCCACACACTGCTGGGAAGCGCCTCTCTGCATTATAATTAATGCAGCATATAAATCCACACACTGCTGGGAAGCACCTCCGCAGTATAATTGATACAGCATATGAATCCACACACTGCTGGGAAGCACCTCCGCAGTATAATTAATACAGCATATGAATCCACACACTGCTGGGAAGCGCCTCTCTGCAGTATAATTAATGCAGCATATGAATCCACACACTGCTGGGAAGCACCTCTCTGCAGTATAATTAATGCAGCATATGAATCCACACACTGCTGGGAAGCGCCTCTCTGCAGTATAATTAATGCAGCATATGAATCCACACACTGCTGGGAAGCGCCTCTCTGCAGTATAATTAATGCAGCATATAAATCCACACACTGCTGGGAAGCACCTCCGCAGTATAATTAATACAGCATATGAATCCACACACTGCTGGGAAGCGCCTCTCTGCAGTATAATTAATGCAGCATATGAATCCACACACTGCTGGGAAGCACCTCTCTGCAGTATAATTAATGCAGCATATGAATCCACACACTGCTGGGAAGCGCCTCTCTGCAGTATAATTAATGCAGCATATGAATCCACACACTGCTGGGAAGCGCCTCTCTGCAGTATAATTAATGCAGCATATGAATCCACACACTGCTGGGAAGCTCCTCTCTGCAGTATAATTAATGCAGCATATGAATCCACAAACTGCTGGGAAACACCTCTCTGCAGTATAATTAATGCAGCATATGAATCCACACACTGCTGGGAAGCATCTCTTCAGTATAATTAATGCAGCATTTGAAACCACACACTGCTGGGAAGCTCCTCTCTGCAATATAATTAATGCAGCATATGAATCCACACACTGCTGGGAAATGCCTCTCTGCAGTATAATTAATGCAGCATATGAATCCACACACTGCTGGGAAGCACCTCTCTGCAGTATAATTAATTCAGCATATGAATCCACACACTGCTGGGAAGCACCTCTCTGCAGTATAATTAATTCAGCATATGAATCCACACACTGCTGGGAAGCACCTCTCTGCAGTATAATTAATGCAGCATATGAATCCACACACTGCTGGGAAACGCCTCCCTGCGGTATAATTTAGGCTGGGGTCAGACGAGCGTGATTTCTACGGACTGTACGTCCGTGCAGTACGGACATCGTCAGTACGGATGACGCAGTAGTGGTCACACAGTCCGTTTTGTCACTGAAGTTATTTTTTGACGGATGTAGGAGGGGAAAATAAATTACAATGAAAAAACATTCTGTCCGTCAAAAATGCTGGACGTATAAATGCAGTCCGTCTGACCATGCTCCATCACTCACACACAAAGCTATGCGGACGTTGTGGACGTGGCGCACTCTGCACGTCCGTTCTAGCAGTATTACGTTCTTGCCTAACCTGCGTCCGTTTGCAGCGTCCGTCAGCCCCCGCACTTCTGTGCGGACGTACTTCGTGTGTGGGGCTCCATTTAACACAATTGTATGCTATCACGGACGTACTTATGTGCGGCAACACGGACGTTAACACTGCGCTCGTCTGACCCCAGCCTAAGGCAGCATATGAATCCACACACTGCTGGGAAGCGCCTCTCTGTGGTATAATTAATGCAGCATATGAAACCACACACTGCTGGGAAGCGCCTCTCTGCAGTATAATTAATGCAGCATATGAATCCACACACTGCTGGGAAGCGCCTCTCTGCAGTATAATTAATGCAGCATATGAATCCACGCACTGCTGGGAAGCACCTCTCTGCAGTATAATTAATGCAGCATATGAATCCACACACTGCTGGCAAGTGCCTCTCTGCAGTATAATTAATGCAGCATATGAATCCACAAACTGCTGGGAAGCGCCTCTCTGCAGTATAATTAATGTAGCATATGAATCCGCACACTGCTGGGAAGCGCCTCTCTGCAGTATAATTAATGCAGCATATGAATCCACACACTGCTGGGAAGTGCCTCTCTGCAGTATAATTAATGCAGCATATAAATCCACACACTGCTGGGAAGCACCTACGCAGTATAATTAATACAGCATATGAATCCACACACTGCTGGGAAGCGCCTCTCTGCAGTATAATTAATGCAGCATATGAATCCACACACTGCTGGGAAGCGCCTCTCTGCGGTATAATTAATGCAGCATATGAATCCACACACTGCTGGGAAGCGCCTCTCTGCGGTATAATTAATGCAGCATATGAATCCACACACTGCTGGGAAGCACCTCTGCAGTATAATTAATACAGCATATGAATCCTCACACTGCTGGGAAGCACCTCTCTGCAGTATAATTAATGCAGCATATGAATCCACACACTGCTGGGAAGCGCCTCTCTGCAGTATAATTAATGCAGCATATGAATCCACACACTGCTGGGAAGCACCTCTCTGCAGTATAATTAATGCAGCATATGAATCCACACACTGCTGGGAAGCACCTCTCTGCAGTATAATTAATGCAGCATATGAATCCACACACTGCTGGGAAGCGCCTCTCTGCAGTATAATTAATGCAGCATATGAATACACACACTGCTGGGAAGCACCTCTCTGCAATATAATTAATGCAGCATATGAATCCACACACTGCTGGGAAATGCCTCTCTGCAGTATAATTAATGCAGCATATGAATCCACACACTGCTGGGAAGCACCTCTCTGCAGTATAATTAATTCAGCATATGAATCCACACACTGCTGGGGAAGCACCTCTCTGCAGTATAATTAATGCAGCATATGAATCCACACACTGCTGGGAAACGCCTCCCTGCGGTATAATTAAGCAGCATATGAATCCACACACTGCGGAAGCGCCTCTCTGTGGTATAATTAATGCAGCATATGAAACCACACACTGCTGGGAAGCGCCTCTCTGCAGTATAATTAATGCAGCATATGAATCAACACACTGCTGGGAAGCGCCTCTCTGCAGTATAATTAATGCAGCATATGAATCCACACACTGCTGGGAAGCACCTCTCTGCAGTGTAAGGCTGGGGTCAGACCAGCGCATTTTTAATGTGCGTTCTGGCACACTTAATCACGGCTGCACTAGCAGCAAATGACGGGCAATGACGGCCAATATACGAAGTACGGTCGCACGAAAGTCCGGCCGCGCAACGCAAGTGGAAAATGAACGCACTTTTTTGAGAATGCAGAACCTCTAGTACGGACGTACAGAGTGCGCTGCGCCCGCTAGCGGTGTGTGTGCGTGATTTGGAGACGTCAGACCCTGCTCGTGTCCGGCCAACATAACTTCCAGACGCAAAAAGTTTCCTGGTTTGGATTCGTAAAACATTGCACACGAACATGCGCATCGAAACGTTTTCGCATATTCCATGAAAAAATTACATCAATCCGTTGGACGCACTTTTACTTCGTTCGCGTGTAAAAATGCTTTCGTTTGACCCTAGCCTAAATAATGCAGCATATGAATCCACACACTGCTGGGAAGCGCCTCTCTGCCAGTATAATTAATACAGCATATGAATCCACACACTGCTGGAAGCGCCTCTCTGCAGTATAATTAATGCAGCATATGAATCCACACACTGCTGGGAAGCTCCTCTCTGCAGTATAATTAATGCAGCATATGAATCCACAAAACTGCTGGGAAACACCTCTCTGCAGTATAATTAATGCAGCATTTGAATCCACACACTGCTGGGAAGCATCTCTTCAGATATAATTAATGCAGCATATGAAACCACACACTGCTGGGAAGCCCCTCTGCAATATAATTAATGCAGCATATGAATCCACACACTGCTGGGAAATGCCTCTCTGCAGTATAATTAATGCAGCATATGAATCCACACACTGCTGGGAAGCACCTCTCTGCAGTATAATTAATTCAGCATATGAATCCACACACTGCTGGGAAGCACCTCTCTGCAGTATAATTAATTCAGCATATGAATCCACACACTGCTGGGAAGCACCTCTCTGCAGTATAATTAATGCAGCATATGAATCCACACACTGCTGGGAAACGCCTCCCTGCGGTATAATTAAGGCAGCATATGAATCCACACACTGCTGGGAAGCGCCTCTCTGTGGTATAATTAATGCAGCATATGAAACCACACACTGCTGGGAAGCGCCTCTCTGCAGTATAATTAATGCAGCATATGAATCCACACACTGCTGGGAAGCGCCTCTCTGCAGTATAATTAATGCAGCATATGAATCCACGCACTGCTGGGAAGCACCTCTCTGCAGTATAATTAATGCAGCATATGAATCCACACATTGCTGGGAAGCAACTCTCTGCAGTATAATTAATGCAGCATATGAATCCACACACTGCTGGCAAGTGCCTCTCTGCAGTATAATTAATGCAGCATATGAATCCACACACTGCTGGGAAGCGCCTCTCTGCAGTATAATTAATGTAGCATATGAATCCGCACACTGCTGTGAAGCGCCTCTCTGCAGTATAATTAATGCAGCATATGAATCCACACACTGCTGGGAAGTGCCTCTCTGCAGTATAATTAATGCAGCATATGAATCCACACACTGCTGGGAAGCGCCTCTCTGCAGTATAATTAATGCAGCATATGAATCCACACACTGCTGGGAAGCACCTATCTGCAATATAATTAATGCAGCATATGAATCCACACACTGCTGGGAAGCGCCTCTCTGCAGCATAATTAATGCAGCATATGAATCCACACACTGCTGGGAAGCGCCTCTCTGCAGTATAATTAATGCAGCATATGAATCCACACACTGCTGGGAAGCGCCTCTCTGCAGTATAATTAATGCAGCATATGAATCCACACACTGCTGGGAAGCACCTATCTGCTGTATAATTAATGCAGCATATGAATCCACACACTGCTGGGAAGCGCCTCTCTGCAGTATAATTAATGCAGCATATGAATCCACACACTGCTGGGAAGCACCTATCTGCTGTATAATTAATGCAGCATATGAATCCACACACTGCTGGGAAGCACCTATCTGCAGTATAATTAATGCAGCATATGAATCCACACACTGCTGGGAAGCGCCTCTCTGCAGTATAATTAATGCAGCATATGAATCCACACACTGCTGGGAAGTGCCTCTCTGCAGTATAATTAATGCAGCATATGAATCCACACACTGCTGGGAAGCGCCTCTCTGCAGTATAATTAATGCAGCATATGAACCACACTACTGGGAAGCACCTATCTGCAGTATAATTAATGCAGCATATGAATCCACACACTGCTGGGAAGCGCCTCTCTGCATTATAATTAATGCAGCATATAAATCCACACACTGCTGGGAAGCACCTCCGCAGTATAATTGATACAGTATATGAATCCACACACTGCTGGGAAGCACCTCCGCAGTATAATTAATACAGCATATGAATCCACACACTGCTGGGAAGCGCCTCTCTGCAGTATAATTAATGCAGCATATGAACACACACTGCTGGGAAGCACCTTCTCTGCAGTATAATTAATGCAGCATATGAATCCACACACTGCTGGGAAGCGCCTCTCTGCAGTATAATTAATGCAGCTTATGAATCCACACACTGCTGGGGAAGCGCCTCTCTGCAGTATAATTAATGCAGCATATAAATCCACACACTGCTGGAAGCACCTCCGCAGTATAATTAATACAGCATATGAATCCACACACTGCTGGGAAGCGCCTCTCTGCAGTATAATTAATGCAGCATATGAATCCACACACTGCTGGGAGAGCGCCTCTCTGCAGTATAATTAATGCAGCATATGAATCCACACACTGCTGGGAAGTGCCTCTCTGCCAGCGTATAATTAATGCAGCATATTGAATCCACACACTGCGGAAGCGCCTCTCTGCAGTAAAAATGCAGCATATGAATCCACACACTGCTGGGAAGCACCTATCTGCAGTATAATTAATGCAGCATATGAATCCACACACTGCTGGGGAAGCGCCTCTCTGCAGTATAATAAATGCAGCATATGAATCCACACACTGCTGGGAAGTGCCTCTCTGCAGTATAATTAATGCAGCATATGAATCCACACACTGCTGGGAAGCGCCTCTCTGCAGTATAATTAATGCAGCATACGAATCCACACACTGCTGGGAAGCACCTATCTGCAGTATAATTAATGCAGCATATGAATCCACACACTGCTGGGAAGCGCCTCTCTGCATTATAATTAATGCAGCATATAAATCCACACACTGCTGGGAAGCACCTCCGCAGTATAATTGATACAGCATATGAATCCACACACTGCTGGGAAGCACCTCCGCAGTATAATTAATACAGCATATGAATCCACACACTGCTGGGAAGTGCCTCTCTGCAGTATAATTAATGCAGCATATGAATCCACACACTGCTGGGAAGCGCCTCTATGCAGTATAATTAATGCAGCATATGAATCCACACACTGCTGGGAAGCACCTATCTGCAGTATAATTAATGCAGCATATGAATCCACACACTGCTGGGAAGCACCTATCTGCAGTATAATTAATGCAGCATATGAATCCACACACTGCTGGGAAGCGCCTCTCTGCATTATAATTAATGCAGCATATAAATCCACACACTGCTGGGAAAGCACCTCTCGCGGTAAAATGATTACAGCATATGAATCCACACACTGCTGGGAAGCACCTCCGCAGTATAATTAATACAGCATATGAATCCACACACTGCTGGGAAGCGCCTCTCTGCAGTATAATTAATGCAGCATATGAATCCACACACTGCTGGGAAGCACCTCTCTGCAGTATAATTAATGCAGCATATGAATCCACACACTGCTGGGAAGCGCCTCTCTGCAGTATAATTAATGCAGCATATGAATCCACACACTGCTGGAAGCGCCTCTCTGCAGTATAATTAATGCAGCATATAAATCCACACACTGCTGGGAAGCACCTCCGCAGTATAATTAATACAGCATATGAATCCACACACTGCTGGGAAGCGCCTCTCTGCAGTATAATTAATGCAGCATATGAATCCACACACTGCTGGGAAGCGCCTCTCTGCAGTATAATTAATGCAGCATATGAATCCACACACTGCTGGGAAGCGCCTCTCTGCAGTATAATTAATGCAGCATATGAATCCACAAACTGCTGGGAAACACCTCTCTGCAGTATAATTAATGCAGCATATGAATCCACACACTGCTGGGAAGCATCTCTTCAGTATAATTAATGCAGCATTTGAAACCACACACTGCTGGGAAGCTCCTCTCTGCAATATAATTAATGCAGCATATGAATCCACACACTGCTGGGAAAGCCTCTCTGCAGTATAAAAATGCAGCATATGAATCCACACACTGCTGGGAAGCACCTCTCTGCAGTATAATTAATTCAGCATATGAATCCACACACTGCTGGGAAGCACCTCTCTGCAGTATAATTAATTCAGCATATGAATCCACACACTGCTGGGAAGCACCTCTCTGCAGTATAATTAATGCAGCATATGAATCCACACACTGCTGGAAACGCCTCCCTGCGGTTAATAATTAGGCTGCGGGTCAGACGAGCGTGATTTCTACGGACACCTCGTGCAGTTACGGACATCGTCAGACGATGACGCAGTAGTGGTCACACAGTCCGTTTTGTCACTGAAGTTATTTTTTGACGGATGTAGGAGGGGAAAATAAATTACAATGAAAAAACATTCTGTCCGTCAAAAATGCTGGACGTATAAATGCCAGTCCGTCTGACCATGCTCCATCACCACCACACAAAGCTATGCGGACGTTGTGGACGTGCGCGCACTCTGCACGTCCGTTCTAGCAGTATTACGTTCTTGCCTAACCTGCGTCCGTTTGCAGCGTCCGTCAGCCCCCGCACTTCTGGCGGACGTACTTCGTGTGTGGGGGGCTCCATTTAACACAATTGTATGCTATCACGGACGTACTTATGTGCGGCAACACGGACGTTAACACTGCGCTCGTCTGCCCCAGCCTAAGGCAGCATATGAATCCACACACTGCTGGGAAGCGCCTCTCTGTGGTATAATTAATGCAGCATATGAAACCACACACTGCTGGAAGCGCCTCTCTGCAGTATAATTAATGCAGCATATGAATCCACACACTGCGGAAGCGCCTCTCTGCAGTATAATTAATGCAGCATATGAATCCACGCACTGCTGGGAAGCACCTCTCTGCAGTATAATTAATGCAGCATATGAATCCACACACTGCTGGCAAGTGCCTCTCTGCAGTATAATTAATGCAGCATATGAATCCACACACTGCTGGGAAGCGCCTCTCTGCAGTATAATTAATGTAGCATATGAATCCGCACACTGCTGGGAAGCGCCTCTCTGCAGTATAATTAATGCAGCATATGAATCCACACACTGCTGGGAAGTGCCTCTCTGCAGTATAATTAATGCAGCATATAAATCCACACACTGCTGGGAAGCACCTACGCAGTATAATTAATACAGCTTAAGAATACACACACTGCTGGGAAGTGCCTCTCTGCAGTATAATTAATGCAACATATGAATCCACACACTGCTGGGAAGCGCCTCTCTGCAGTATAATTAATGCAGCATATGAATCCACACACTGCTGGGAAGCGCCTCTCTGCGGTATAATTAATGCAGCATATGAATCCACACACTGCTGGGAAGCGCCTCTCTGCAGTATAATTAATGCAGCATATGAATCCACACACTGCTGGGAAGCACCTCTCTGCAGTATAATTAATGCAGCATATGAATCCACACACTGCTGGGAAGCGCCTCTCTGCAGTATAATTAATGCAGCATATGAATCCACACACTGCTGGGAAGCGCCTCTCTGCAGTATAATTAATGCAGCATATGAATACACACACTGCTGGGAAGCACCTCTCTGCAATATAATTAATGCAGCATATGAATCCACACACTGCTGGGAAATGCCTCTCTGCAGTATAATTAATGCAGCATATGAATCCACACACTGCTGGGAAGCACCTCTCTGCAGTATAATTAATTCAGCATATGAATCCACACACTGCTGGGAAGCACCTCTCTGCAGTATAATTAATGCAGCATATGAATCCACACACTGCTGGGAAACGCCTCCCTGCGGTATAATTAAGGCAGCATATGAATCCACACACTGCTGGGAAGCGCCTCTCTGTGGTATAATTAATGCAGCATATGAAACCACACACTGCTGGGAAGCGCCTCTCTGCAGTATAATTAATGCAGCATATGAATCAACACACTGCTGGGAAGCGCCTCTCTGCAGTATAATTAATGCAGCATATGAATCCACACACTGCTGGGAAGCACCTCTCTGCAGTGTAAGGCTGGGGTCAGACCAGCGCATTTTTAATGTGCGTTCTGGCACACTTAATCACGGCTGCACTAGCAGCAAATGACGGGCAATGACGGCCAATATACGAAGTACGGTCGCACGAAAGTCCGGCCGCGCAACGCAAGTGGAAAATGAACGCACTTTTTTAGAGAATGCAGAACCTCTAGTACGGACGTACAGAGTGCGCTGCGCCCGCTAGCGGTGTGTGTGCGTGATTTGGAGACGTCAGACCCTGCTCGTGTCCGGCCAACATAACTTCCAGACGCAAAAAGTTTCCTGGTTTGGATCGTAAAACTTGCGCACGAACATGCGCATCGTATGAACGTTTTCGCATATTCCATTGAAAAAAAAATACATCAATCCGTTCGGACGCACTTTTTTACGTTCGCGTGTAAAAATGCTTTCGTTTGACCCTAGCCTAAATAATGCAGCATATGAATCCACACACTGCTGGGAAGCGCCTCTCTGCAGTATAAATTTATACAGCATATGAATCCACACACTGCTGGAAGCGCCTCTCTGCAGTATAATTAATGCAGCATATGAATCCACACACTGCTGAAGCTCCTCTCTGCAGTATAATTAATGCAGCATATGAATCCACAAACTGCTGGGAAACACCTCTCTGCAGTATAATTAATGCAGCATTTGAATCCACACACTGCTGGGAAGCATCTCTTCAGTATAATTAATGCAGCATATGAAACCACACACTGCTGGGAAGCTCCTCTCTGCAATATAATTAATGCAGCATATGAATCCACACACTGCTGGAAATGCCTCTCTGCAGTATAATTAATGCAGCATATGAATCCACACACTGCTGGGAAGCACCTCTCTGCAGTATAATTAATCAGCATATGAATCCACACACTGCTGGGAAGCACCTCTCTGCAGTATAATTAATTCAGCATATGAATCCACACACTGCTGGAAGCACCTCTCTGCAGATATAATTAATGCAGCATATGAATCCACACACTGCTGGAAACGCCTCCCTGCGGTATAATTAAGGCAGCATATGAATCCACACACTGCTGGGAAGCGCCTCTCTGTGGTATAATTAATGCAGCATATGAAACCACACACTGCTGGGAAGCGCCTCTCTGCAGTATAATTAATGCAGCATATGAATCCACACACTGCTGGGAAGCGCCTCTCTGCAGTATAATTAATGCAGCATATGAATCCACGCACTGCTGGGAAGCACCTCTCTGCAGTATAATTAATGCAGCATATGAATCCACACATTGCTGGGAAGCAACTCTCTGCAGTATAATTAATGCAGCATATGAATCCACACACTGCTGGGAAGCGCCTCTCTGCAGTATAATTAATGCAGCATATGAATCCACACACTGCTGGGAAGCACCTATCTGCAATATAATTAATGCAGCATATGAATCCACACACTGCTGGGAAGCGCCTCTCTGCAGCATAATTAATGCAGCATATGAATCCACACCTGCTGGGAAGCGCTCTCTGCAGTATAATTAATGCAGCATATGATCCACAACTGCTGGGAAGCGCCTCTCTGCAGTATAATTAATGCAGCATATGAATCCACACACTGCTGGGAAGCACCTATCTGCTGTATAATTAATGCAGCATATGAATCCAACACTGCTGGGAAGCGCCTCTCTGCAGTATAATTAATGCAGCATATGAATCCACACACTGCTGGGAAGCACCTATCTGCTGTATAATTAATGCAGCATATGAATCCACACACTGCTGGAAGCGCCTCTCTGCAGTATAATTAATGCAGCATATAATCCACACACTGCTGGGAAGCACCTCCGCAGTATAATTAATACAGCATATGAATACACACCTGCTGGGAAGCGCCTCTCTGCAGTATAATTAATGCAGCATATGAATCCCACACTGCTGGGAAGCTCCTCTCTGCAGTATAATTAATGCAGCATATGAATCCACAAACTGCTGGGAAACACCTCTCTGCAGTATAATTAATGCAGCATATGAATCCACACACTGCTGGGAAGCACCTCTCTGCAGTATAATTAATTCAGCATATAAATCCACACACTGCTGGGAAGCGCCTCTCTGCAGTATAATTAATGCAGCATATAAATCCACACACTGCTGGGAAGCACCTCCGCCAGTATAATTAATACAGCATATGAATACACACTGCTGGGAAGCGCCTCTCTGCAGTATAATTAATGCAGCATATGAATCCACACACTGCTGGGAAGCTCCTCTCTGCAGTATAATTAATGCAGCATATGAATCCACAAACTGCTGGGAAACACCTCTCTGCAGTATAATTAATGCAGCATATGAATCCACACACTGCTGGGAAGCACCTCTCTGCAGTATAATTAATTCAGCATATGAATCCACACACTGCTGGGAAGCGCCTCTCTGCAGTATAATTAATGCAGCATATAAATCCACACACTGCTGGGAAGCACCTCCGCAGTATAATTAATACAGCATATGAATACACACACTGCTGGGAAGCGCCTCTCTGCAGTATAATTAATGCAGCATATGAATCCACACACTGCTGGGAAGCTCCTCTCTGCAGTATAATTAATGCAGCATATGAATCCACAAACTGCTGGGAAACACCTCTCTGCAGTATAATTAATGCAGCATATGAATCCACACACTGCTGGGAAGCACCTCTCTGCAGTATAATTAATTCAGCATATGAATCCACACACTGCTGGGAAGCGCCTCTCTGCAGTATAATTAATGCAGCATATGAATCCACACACTGCTGGGAAGCACCTCCGCAGTATAATTAATACAGCATATGAATACACACACTGCTGGGAAGCGCCTCTCTGCAGTATAATTAATGCAGCATATGAATCCACACACTGCTGGGAAGCGCCTCTCTGCAGTATAATTAATGCAGCATATGAATCCACAAACTCTGGGAAGCACCTCTCTGCAGTATAATTAATGCAGCATATGAATCCACACACTGCTGGGAAGCACCTCTCTGCAGTATAATTAATTCAGCATATGAATCCACACACTGCTGGGAAGCACCTCTCTGCAGTATAATTAAGGCAGCATTTGAATCCACACACTGCTGGAAGCGCCTCTGCTGGGTATATTTAATGCAGCATATGAAACCACACACACCTGGGAAGCGCCTCTCTGCAGTATAATTAATGCAGCATATGAATTCACACACTGCTGGGAAGCGCCTCTCTGCAGTATAATTAATGCAGCATTGAATCCACACACACTGCTGGGAAGCACCTATCTGCAGTATAATTAATGCAGCATATGAATCCACACACTGCTGGAAGCGCCTCTCTGCAGCATAATTAATGCAGCATATGAATCCAACACTGCTGGGAAGTGCCTCTCTGCAGTATAATTAATGCAGCATATGAATCCACACACTGCTGGGAAGCGCCTCTCTGCAGTATAATTAATGCAGCATATGAATCACACTGCTGGGAAGCACCTTTCTGCTGTATAATTAATGCAGCATATGAATCCACACACTGCTGGGAAGCGCCTCTCTGCAGTATAATTAATGCAGCATATGAATCCACAAACTGCTGGGAAACACCTCTCTGCAGTATAATAATGCAGCATATGAATCCACACACTGCTGGGAAGCACCTCTCTGCAGTATAATTAATGCAGCATATGAATCCACACACTGCTGGGAAGCACCTCTCTGCAGTATAATTAATGCAGCATATGAATCCACACACTGCTGGGAAGCACCTCTCTGCAATATAATTAATGCAGCATATGAATCCACACACTGCTGGGAAATGCCTCTCTGCAGTATAATTAATTCAGCATATGAATCCACACACTGCTGGGAAATGCCTCTCTGCAGTATAATTAATTCAGCATATGAATCCACACACTGCTGGGAAGCACCTCTCTGCAGTATAATTAATTCAGCATATGAATCCACACACTGCTGGGAAGCACCTCTCTGCAGTATAATTAATGCAGCATATGAATCCACACACTGCTGGGAAACGGCTCCCTGCGGTATAATTAAGGCAGCATATGAATCCACACACTGCTGGAAGCGCCTCTCTGTGGTATAATTAATGCAGCATAGAAACCACACACTGCTGGGAAGCGCCTCTCTGCAGTATAATTAATGCCACATATGAATCCACACACTGCTGGGAAGCGCCTCTCTGCAGTATAATTAATGCAGCATATGAATCCACACACTGCTGGGAAGCACCTCTCTGCAGTGTAAGGCTGGGGTCAGACCAGCGCATTTTTAATGTGCGTTCTGGCACACTTAATCACGGCTGCACTAGCAGCAAATGACGGGCAATGACGGCCAATATACGAAGTACGGTCGCACGAAAGTCGGCCGCGCAACGCAAGTGGAAAATGAACGCACTTTTTGAGAATGCAGAACCTCTAGTACGGACGTACAGAGTGCGCTGCGCCCGCTAGCGTGTTGTGTGTGATTTGGATCGTCAGACCCTGCTCGTGTCCGGCAACATAACTTCCAGACGCAAAAAGTTTCCTGGTTTGGATTCGTAAAACATTGCGCACGGAACATGCGCATCGTATGAACGTTTGCATATTCCATGAAAAAAATATCAATCCGTTCGGACGCACTTTTTTACGTTCGCGTGTAAAAATGCTTTCGTTTGACCCTAGCCTAAATAATGCAGCATATGAATCCACACACTGCGGAAGCGCCTCTCTGCAGTACAATTTATACAGCATATGAATCACACACACTGCTGGGAAGCGCCTCTCTGCAGTATAATTAATGCAGCATATGAATCACACACTGCTGGAAGCACCTCTCTGCAGTATATTAATGCAGCATATGAATCCACACATTGCTGGGAAGCACCTCTCTGCAGTATAATTAATGCAGCATATGAATCCACACATTGTTGGGAAGCACCTCTCTGCAGTATAATTAATGCAGCATATGAATCCACACACTGCTGGGAAGCACCTCTCTGCCAGTATAATTAATGCAGCATATGAATCCACACATTGCTGGAAGCGCCTCTCTGCAGTATAATTAATGCAGCATATGAATCCACACACTGCTGGGAAGCGCCTTCTCCAGTATAATTAATGCAGCATATGAATCACACACTGCTGGGAAGCGCCTCTCTGCAGTATAATTAATGCAGCATATGAATCCACACACTGCTGGGAAGCGCCTCTCTCCAGTATATTAATGCAGCATATGAATCCACACACTGCGGGAAGCGCCTCTCTCCAGTATAATTATGCAGCATATGAATCCACACACTGCTGGGAAGCGCCTCTCTGTAGTATAATTTATATACAGCATATGAATCCACACACTGCTGGAAGCGCCTCTCTGCAGTATAATTAATGCAGCATATGAATCCACACACTGCTGGGAAGCGCCTCTCTGCAGTATAATTAATGCAGCATATGAATCCACATACTGCTGGGAAGCGCCTCTCTGCAGTATAATTAATGCAGCATATGAATCCACACACTGCTGGAAACGCCTCCCTGCGTATAATTAAGGCTAGGGTCAGACTGAGGCAGTGCGAACGCGCGTTCTGGCGCACAAATCACGGCCGCACTAGCAGCAGATGCCGGGCAATGACAGCCAATATACGAAGTACGGTCGCACAAAAGTCGGCCGCGCAACGCAAGTGGAAAATGAACGCATTTTTCGAGAACGTTAAACCGCTGGTACTGACGTACAGAGTGCGCTGCGGCCGCATAGCAGCGTGTGTGCGTGATTAGGAGATGTCAGACGCTGCTAGTGTGCGGCCAACATAACGTTCAAACAGCCGGATTTCCCTAGACTTCTTTTCACCCCATCGTCATGAAATACGTCCAGAATTGCGCATCGTCTGACCACTTAAGCGTATTCCGTGAAAAAATGCGTGCGCACGCATCGACGTACATTTTGACGGTGGCCGCAGAAAATGCGCTCATCTGTCCCTAGCCTAAGGCAGCATATGAATCCACACACTGCTGGGAAGCGCCTCTCTGTGGTATAATTAATGCAGCATATGAAACCACACACTGCTGGGAAGCGCCTCTCTGCAGTATAATTAATGCAGCATATGAATCCACACACTGCTGGGAAGCCCCTCTCTGCAGTATAATTAATGCAGCATATGAATCCACGCACTGCTGGGAAGCACCTCTCTGCAGTATAATTAATGCAGCATATGAATCCACACATTGCTGGGAAGCACCTCCGCAGTATAATTAATACAGCATATGAATACACACACTGCTGGGAAGCGCCTCTCTGCAGTATAATTAATGCAGCATATGAATCCACGCACTGCTGGGAAGCTCCTCTCTGCAGTATAATTAATGCAGCATATGAATCCACGCACTGCTGGGAAGCACCTCTCTGCAGTATAATTAATGCAGCATATGAATCCACACATTGCTGGGAAGCACCTCCGCAGTATAATTAATACAGCATATGAATACACACACTGCTGGGAAGCGCCTCTCTGCAGTATAATTAATGCAGCATATGAATCCACACACTGCTGGGAAGCATCTCTTCAGTATAATTAATGCAGCATATGAAACCACACACTGCTGGGAAGCTCCTCTCTGCAATATAATTAATGCAGCATATGAATCCACACACTGCTGGGAAATGCCTCTCTGCAGTATAATTACTGCAGCATATGAATCCACACACTGCTGGGAAGCACCTCTCTGCAGTATAATTAATTCAGCATATGAATCCACACACTGCTGGGAAGCACCTCTCTGCAGTATAATTAATTCAGCATATGAATCCACACACTGCGGGGAAGCACCTCTCTGCAGTATAATTAATGCAGCATATGAATCCACACACTGCTGGGAAACGCCTCCCTCGGTATAATTAAGGCAGCATATGAATCCACACACTGCTGGGAAGGCTCTTCTGTGGTATAATTAATGCAGCATATGAAACCACACACTGCTGGGAAGCGCCTCTCTGCAGTATAATTAATGCAGCATATGAATCCACACACTGCTGGGAAGCGCCTCTCTGCAGTATAATTAATGCAGCATATGAATCCACGCACTGCTGGGAAGCACCTCTCTGCAGTATAATTTGCCAGCATATGATCCACACATTGCTGGGAAGCAACTCTCTTGCAGTATTAATGAGCATATGAATCCACACATGCTGGGAAGCGCCTCTCTGCAGTATAATTAATGCAGCATATGAATCCACACATTGCTGGGAAGCAACTCTCTGCAGTATAATTAATGCAGCATATGAATCCACACACTGCTGCAAGTGCCTCTCTGCAGAGTATAATTAATGCAGCATATGAATCCACACACTGCTGGAAGCGCCTCTCTGCAGTTATAATTAATTCAGCATATGGAATCCACACACTGCTGGGAAGCACCTATCTGCAGTATAATTAATGCAGCATATGAATCCACACACTGCTGGGAAGCGCCTCTCTGCAGCATAATTAATGCAGCTTTGAATCCACACCACTGCTGGGAAGTGCCTCTCTGCAGTATAATTAATGCAGCATATGAATCCACACACTGCTGGGAAGCGCCTCTCTGCAGTATAATTAATGCAGCATGTGAGGGAATGGCTCATCACCCTCAGCCAGAGACTGGTTGCACAGACGATTATCACCTTAAGAACAGTCAAAATACCAGCAGTTTTGATAAACACAGTGTTCATGTGTGAAACGTATCTGTCTGTTGTGTTGCCGCCATTTCCCATCGCCTCGTGGCTGATCGGGTGAATCAGGAAGGTAAAATGGCCGATTCAGTTCTTCCTGTCCCACATCGGCAACTCCCCCAAGTGTTGTGGCCAATGAGGCCTGTGGGGGCGGGCAGGGGTGGTTCCCAGATGTGGAGCTCATGGTAGAGGTTACAAAGGCATGTGTCTGTGTTAATAAAGTGTTGTTGTTCCTGAGTTCATGCAGCAGCGCCTCATGTCTCTGATTTCCTACTCATTTCTCACGCATCCGAGATCCCGCGCGTTATTCTGGGCGCAGAGCTGGTTCAAGTCGGGGTGCAGAGTGAGTGCAACGCCCGCCGCGCGAATGAATATTCTTGGCCGCCTGTACAGTTCTTAATACTGAGCCGCGGTGAGGTTCGAGGACTCTGCTCGGCGCGGGCGCATCGACCGCCGCGCGGTTGAATTCTGATCGGCTACACAACCCCTCATCCAGCTGCTGAGGAGTCGGTTCAGTAAGTGAGCGCATCGACCGCTTCGCGATCCGGATCAGTTGAATGCCCGTCCCTGTACTATTGCCGGAAGATCCGAATAATCCGTGCCGCGAAGTGTGTGCCCGCACCAGCCGCCGGACGATCCGAATATTCCTGGCTGGTCGAATATTCACCCGTCTACCGCGGAAGATCCGAACCGATCTATAAACGGAATAAGCCCTCCAAACCAGGTCAGTGACCAGCTGCTCGGGACGCTGAGTGCCGTCACTCGGTGGTCGGGCTGGG